>JAECUM010000768.1:0-170859 GCA_016617855.1 Megalonaias nervosa
AAGGGTCATAAACAACTACCACATTTTAGTGTCTATACCTACAGATACATATATATCTCTTCCACAGTGGACTGATTTACCAAACATTGATAGTACTCCAACACCACAATTTTAATTAATCCATACACCATAACTGGCAAGCAGATATTTCTGGCAAAAAGCCAGAGATTCATTCCAAAATTGCAGGTAACTGGAAAAAATAGTGGATAATTTTTCATAGTATATACAGCTCACCCTCATTCTAATGCTGTGGTTGGGGTCCATTACCAATGGCCACATTATGTACTGAACCATTCTATACTGCTATGCCAGGTGTAGCAATATCTATGAAACTGTGGTATATTGAGAACAGTGTAATATATGGAACCATGGTACAGCGAGCTGGGTCATAATTTGTTAAATAGAGTTTTGAAAAGGAAATGAAGATACAAGTTTCACCTTGTTCTCTTTCAACCATTATTGTTATATCTTGGTATGATTTGGGTCACGGGGTCCATAGCAGTACTGTATGAATGGCGCTATAATGCTGCACATTAAAATGGGGAGAGCTGTATTTTCAGCCAATGCTTTTTTATAAAGCTGTCTTTCGTTATCGGAGGAAGGACAAAGAAAGAAAAGTGATATTTTAATAGTCAAAACATGACAATGCTTGACAAAATCTCGGAATCATTTCTGAAACACTCTCCCAAATGTTTGGTATATTGTTGACCCTAAAACTTCAAATCTATTCTTTGAATCACTCCACTCACTTGCAATGAGATTTACCTAAAACAGAAAATTGCTTATACAAATAAAGTTCATTTGGCTTATTATTATTTGAACAAACCACACAATGATGTAGAAAACCTGAATTGCTAAATTGTAACGAAGTTACTACTTGGAAACTTTTTTAGTGTTTTAGTGGTGTTGGCACATGGCTGAATGAATGCATTTACACCATAAATCTCCACAAGGTGAAACTTGTGCCATTTCCACCTTAGCAGTGAAGTTGCCAAAATAACACCAGACAGAAATTTCCCCACATGCAGCATAGTTCTCCTGATTGACCTTTCGTATAACCAAAACAAATTCATCTAATTTCCAGTTTATAGGAATGTTTTTTTTGGTGTCCCCTAATGAGTTAATGCAAGTTTCTAAATGACAACAAATAAATTATCTTTAAACAATAGTTTTAATTAATTGATCACAAGATACTATGTGTAGAACTAGGATAATTACCTAACTGTTCTGGAAAAGTCTGTATGGATTGCACTTAATTTTCTGCTTTAGTGCAGTTTGGTGTGAATACCTACTGTACAGTATATACTCACCCATAAGTCGAGTCCAAGTTCAAACTGCCCAGGCTCAGATATACCACTGCATAATGTACTGGCAATACCCAAGTTTGCAGTTTGTTAGAAGTAATCACTAAAACAAACAACACAGAACCTGACCTGCTGGTTCATTATGCAACAGCATTTTAAGGTTTATTGTGTTTGGACTTGGAATTGTCTTTTAAACAAGTATATATGTTACTGCAAATTACTATCTTACATTTCCTTGCATTTAAAATCATTTTTCATTAATATTGTCATCAATCTTATTCCTGATCTAACTGGTTTTCTACAATAATGATACAGTATCTATTATGATCTAACTGGCTTCTACAATAATGTCACACTATTTTGATATATTTACAATCAACATTTGCATGCTATACTGACATGAAATAAACCCATTTCCATCAAAATAACACTTAAAACAAGAGTAGTTAACATCATGCACAACAAATATGAACAGCACATTATATCCCTGCCCCATGTTTAATACGCTTCTACATACCAAGTGATCCACAATGTTTGCTAATTGTGCTGGTGGTGGCAAAGTCAGTTAATGTGCAGAAACCATTTTTCTTCTTTCAGTAACAGAGGCTTGACCTTTTGACCCAAGCACAAACCATCCATAAAGTTTGGTAATTGCAGCTGGTGGAAAACTTAATTAATTGTGCAGATGGTTGTCATACATAATATGCATTATGGAGGGCAAAAAACTTTTTGCAACCTATATTAATCTCAAATCTGGAAATGGCAAAAGTTCAAAATTAGATCATACTTATTTCAGTTGTCATTTTCAAAGTTACTTTTGAAGCAGTCTCTTCAAATTCTTCCATGACTTTACAAACCCTAAATAAACAATTAGTACACAGTGGCAAAACTGACAGAGATTATGATAATTAAATCACACCTTACAGTACCTATTTCTTCTAAGTAATACTGAAGGGCCTTTCTGGTTGGGCCTTTCAACTGGCCATGCCCCTCTATCATAACGTTACCTGGCTTTAAATCTTACCACAAAATATTCTGTCCAATCAAAAGGCTGCATTTTGTTAACTTTCAGTTAAATTTCCAATTCTGGCTGTTTTTTGGTTGCTATGGGTTTAATGCCATATTTCAGCACATGATAGGCTATACATGGTGGCGGGCATATAGCTGGTAAAAACCCTGGGAAGAACCACCCATCCTGCTGGCAAGCTCTCTGACATACCCTTGTTGGCCGAGCCCGAGACTAAGACTCCAATTCTGAAGTATAATGTTAGAGTTTCATGCTAGAGAGGCAGGGTGAGCTAACAACTGATGTAGTATATTCACTTAATTATACAATAGTTTCTTGAAGGAATGTTGTGGCTACTGTGGCAGTGATAATGGATGTATGAATGGCAGTATTTTCATTTAGGACCAACTTTGTATCCTAATTTGTTTACTGATATAGCCATCCAATTGGAGACGAGTAGTGATAGTAATATTTTCAAGAGCCGACTTTCCATTCATAAGGAACAACAATAGAAATCATAACCTTTTTGAGAAAACCCCATGTTGATATGCATATCCATATAAGTAGTGATACTGAGATTTGTAAGATGGCCACTGGTGGCCATATTGGATGTCCAAACAGCAACCAACCAATAAGACCATGTGATGAATGTGTGTAAAGATTCAAGGCAATTGTCCAATAGTTTAGGAGGAGCAGTGATAAAGAACTTGTGCTAATGGGCAGACAACAGATGATGACTGGACGATGGACTACAGACTTTCTCATTATCTCTTCTGGTCTACGTCCAATTAGACTTTCAGTAAAACTGCTACTGAGTTCCTTGGTTTGAGGGTCAACAGAATTTTGAACCAATGTCCTGCTGACATCTGAATGACGATGAAAAAGTATTTCCCATTCAACTTTAAGACACTGAAGGCAAATCACAAAGTTGGTTACTTTTTGGTCCAATTTCTTTCCAAGATCCCTTTTTTTGATAAATGAAATCAGATTAAAATCATTCAACGACCTGTAAATACTGTCAACAAATAAAGGGATCTTGATTTTGAAATAAATGTATAAATTTAAAAACTAGCTGAATAATTTAAAGTAAGCAAAAAATGCAACAGAAAAGATTTCTCTATTTTTGTTGTACAAGACATCCTTTTTGCTGTTGCAGCCTTTTTTCAGTGATAAAGAAAACAACTTTAACATTAAGCTTAATGTAGCGTGTGGGCAGATTGATGCATGGACACCAATGCCAAAGTGATTGCTGTGTCGAGCTTCAATCAAGATTGGCTCAACAAAGATGGCCATATCTGATTACCAAATATGCACAATTTTTAAAAATATTAAAAGGCTTCATACCAAAATGCTTTTTAACATGCTTGGTTGAAACTTGTCCAGTGCTTCTTGAGGAGTTAAACCAAATGCTGATGAACAATGCATACATGCATGGCCAAGGGCCAAAAGTGTGCAATTATGAACTCTAAACCTTTGTGACACGGCTGTGGAGTCTACAGACATGGAAAAAAAATTAAGCTTTAGGACTCTGCCTTATAGGAGGATTGGGTAATTTAGGACAGAAAGGATACAAAATTTTATCACTGACCTTGACCTTAGGGACATAACCTCGACTATGCTCCATGACATGCCAATAAATTGAGAACAAGAGTCCCTCGAAGGGACTGATGCTCTAATGGCCAAAAAGAAATACCAGGAATCCTTGGCATGGGACCAATGCTCTAATAGCCACCAGTATAAACAACTTTGTTAAAAAATGTCTCACTGAACTTGATACCAAGAAAGCTAAAAGACTTAATCAGATTGGTCCATGACTCATTCAAACTTCTGCCACAGCTATTTCTGATAGCATAACATTCATAATCAATTTAAGTATTGCAACCTCACCTGCCCCAAAATATGGAAAACTGGTTCAATATGGAACAAATTTGGTTCTAAGGATGATGCTGATAACTACCGGCCAATCTCAATACCACCAAATTTGTCAAAATTGATGAAAAACATGTCCATGGTTCGTTCATGTCATATTTAACCAAACACTTGCTGTTACACCCTAATCAATCAGGCTTTAGACAGAAACATTCATGTGAGACTGCCTTGATCTCCCTAACTGATAATTGGCCTCAAGCACTTGATCAAGGTAGAATAATAGGATCTGTATTAATTCTGTAGATTTCAATAATGCTTTTGAAATGGTGGATCATGAAATCAGAAACTGAAAATTTACCAATGTGATGAAAGCACAATTAGATGGTTTACTTTACACTTAAGTGAGAAAACACAACAAGTTTATATAAATAATGTTCTTTTCTGAACCTGGAACATTAGATATGTAGTACCAAAAGGCTCAATTCTAGGTCCATTACTGTTGATACTGTTTATTAATGACCTAACACTTTTACTTGGGGCTCAATTTCATCTACATATCTCAATGCAGATGACACAACATTGTCAGACATCTAAAACATAAAGCATGAACTGGAAATTTCTTTACAGAATGCCCTAAACTAGACAACTGGTGCACATGCAATGGCATGGTGGTAAATACTGGTAAAACTAAAATATTACTTTTCTCAACATGGCAAAAAAGAACAAATCTTTATAGTGATGAACTATGTCTGACATGGAAGGATAAAAATGTGCAAATGGTCTGTCATGATAGACTACTTGGTGTTTTGATAGATAATAGCCTATCATGGACTGAACATATCAAACATATCAGTAAAAAGTTAATTCAAGCTTATGGCTTCTAACAGGATAAGACATTTTCTCCATGAAAGGCTCAGAAAACTATTTTATAACAGTTACATACAACCCTTTTTAGGCTACTGTAATACAGTATGGGGTAATTCAAACAATAAAAACATTCCAAAGCTAGAATGTCTTCAAAAAAGAGCATTTGGACTAATATCAATCCAGAGGGAAAGCAAGGAAAATTTAGCTGGCAAGTTAAAAATATTAAAGACTGAATCCAGTTGAGAAAAGCCAAATTTATGTACAGGATATCCAATAATAGTGCTCCTGAATATTTACAATCACTATTCCAGTACAGGCTACCTGGCAATACTCCCCCCACCTGCGATCCATGTCTACCAAACAGTATAAAATTCCCAAACCAAATAAGGAATTATTTTTAAAAAGTATCCAATACTTTGGAACTTTCCTCTGGAATAGTATTCCATTTGAGATTAGAAATGCCCACTCTATTTCCTTCTTCCAAACCCAATATATTCAGTGGCTTCAGAAATGCAGCTAAAATAAATAAATTCCTTTGTATGAGGGCCTCAAGGTAGATGAGTTCTTAGCTAATTGTGTTACCCTCTTTAGATTTAGATAAAGTCATTATTATTATTATTATTATTATTATTATTATTAGCAGAATAAGAAATGAAGTAAAAAAAACAAACCTTTCTTTTTCATCAAATGACTACTATTTGACACGCACTGCTTTCATATTAATCTATATATTCAGTATGGGGCTGAGTCTAATTGTAAATAATCCAGTGACTTCAAAATCCATACATTATGTTGGATATTTTCATGAATAAATAGCCACTATGTTATTGAAGGATATGTGTGCTTAAAAAAGACACACGGTGATTGACATTTTAGTTTTATGAACTTTAATGCTTTCACATTTCTCAGATGTTTGCAATTTTATCGGATTGCATAATGTTTAAATGATTATTTGCTATTAAAATTTTTATTATATGTGCTTTAGTAAAGAACACAAATCATAAGTTTGCATTTATTAATTTATTACTATTGTATCGGTCATGACAAACTGTAATTCTGCATTTATCACTATTCAAAGTTGACGAAAAGTAAAGGACAATTTGTAATTTTGCATTTATCACTAGTCAAAGTTGATAAGGACAAATAATTATGCATTTATTGTTATTGCATCAGAAAGTTATTACATTATTGCAGAGCTTTTAAATTAATGAAATGATGCATGTGAATTAATTTGTAATCAGTAAATTTCATTGTTCCTCAGCTTTCACAAATGCATCATATTTCTCATTAAAAACAAAGAAACAAATATGTGATAATTTACCATTGCATATGGCAGGGCTGGATGGAGGATACACTCTTTGAATATGAACTAAGTTTATATTTTGTTCTGACTATAAATTCGTGACTTAGTCTGACCATGAAAAACCATAAAAATTGGTACACTATAAATTTGCAGTGATTCACAGCATCTCAAATGGCTATAAGCCATAGTGTGGAAGGGAGACTGTACTGAAAAATTTAAAATTTAACTCTAACCTTAACAATTGAACCCCTAATGTCATATGCCACACATCTTAAAGTGATTATACACCAAGCTGTAACCTTGACCAAGAAGTTTCATCCCTTTAAAGTAAACTTCTAAAACATTACAGCATAGATTATAAAGTGCAATCAGAAAACTTAAAATACTGAGCTGTGACTTTGACCATGAAGGCATTGCCTCCAATGCGGTATATGAAAATGGGATCTTTATGATATGGGCCTACAATGTAGTATACAAAAATGGAGCCTTCATGACAGAGACTCCGATGTGGTCTACAAAAATTGGGCCTTCATGATCAAGACTCCAATCAGGTATACAAAAATGGGGCCTTCATGATAGAGACTCCAATGTGGTATACAAAAAAGGCCTTCATGATAGGGCCTCCAATGTGGTATACAAAAATGGGGCCTTCATGATAGGGCCTCCAATGTGGTATACAAAAATGGGGCCTTCATGACAGAGATTCCAATGTGGTATACAAAAAAGGCCTACATGATAGACTCCAATGTGGTATACAAAAACGGGGCCTTCATTATAGGGCCTCCAATGTGGTATACAAAACTGGGGCCTTCATGATAGGGCCTCCAGTGTGGGGTGAGATGATGCATAATCATTAACAAGTTTCATCTCTTGATCTCAAATGACTCACAAGAGATATAGTGAAAGGAAGCTTAAAATGTTCAGCAATGATATTTACCATAAGACTATGACCCCCAGTGTGGTACCATAAAGAGATGACCCCCAATGTGGTACCATAAAGATATGACCCCAATGTGGTATGTCCTACACATCAGAGTGATGATACATGGGTATACAAAGTTTCATCCTTTTATTTTGCATGGCTTCAAAGTTATGACATAATAACATAAGGGTGCTGGATGGACAAAAAGTCAGACAGATGGAAGGATTGAAATACAATTCCCTCATATTTCTCAAAATGATGGAGAACAAAATGCAAGAGTTTCATCGTATTTTGAGGTCTGTTCCATCTGCTAAGGATTTTAACGAGTGCAACACTATTTTTATGGCCTACCCACATTATTAATTTTTGTTCTGTACACTTGCATCCAAAATCTTGTTAATCATGTGAAAGATTAATAGGTCTATGAGAAAGATAATCCATTAATCCTTCAAGGAAATGAAAATTGATCAGATATATATATATGTATATACATATCACCTGAAACCTTTCCCAATACAAATTGACACAAATCATTCCAATAATTTCAAAATGAGCACAAAAACAAGCCAATAATCACCACAATCTACACAGATTACCTATGGCTGATAGAGTATGAACGTAGGTGCATGAAAGCCCTATAACAGAAAAGACAAATATAGTAAATCATACAAGAATAAGAAGAAAATTCTATTTAAACAAGTTTTGGTAAAAGATGTTCTCTCATTGTTAGATAAGCCTAACTTGTTACGAGTCACTCTGTTAAAATTCCATTCATGCTGCATAATGAATTAATGTATAGTCAGACAGCATAATGACATATAAGTCGAGTCCAACTGTAAATGGCACAAACCATGATCTGGCATGACATAATGTGGGGGAAGATCTGGGTCCTTACAGTTTGCAAGGAATAATCAGTGGAACAAACAACACACACCCTGACCTGTTGGTGCATTTTGCTACAACAGATGATGGTCTATGTCTTTTGCAGCTGGAATTGACTTTTGAGTCTATATGGTACTTACTGGACCAATATGCCTAAATCTTGTAATGTATATTACAGACAAGGCAAAAATTGCTCACTATTTTACTCTCTTCACGACGGAAAAAATATTATGCAAAAAAAATTCCTTGAAAAGACATGACAATATTAACTACCTAGATCTAGAATTGTCCATCAAAGGTCAATGGGTTCTCCAGTTTCCTCCTCCAAAGGTCATCCTTACCTGAGCCAATGTATGAGCTAGTAATATTACTGTAAGCTTATGGCTGTATCACAATGTTGCCACAAATTTACAGTATCATCATGACAATACAATGTTTATACTAAGACACACTTGGCCAAGAGCTGAGACCAAATGTACTGCTTCATAAAATTCCATTTTTGGGGCACTGACCATGGCCTGTAGACTGTTGCAGTTTATATTTAACAAACATGTATTGACTGAAACGTACTAAGCCTGAAGACACTTGTTATTAATGTACTAATGGTGAGGACATCACTGATCGTGGTAAACATGCTACTCTGTATAACTGCTAACTGGATAGAGATTTATGTTAAGTGGGGAGGGGAGGATATAAAATCTATATCAATCACCAATCTGTTTTGCTACTATCATCACGTCACCAAATCTGATGATATATCATGTTGATATGCCTGTAGTATAAATGATGTAAAATAAATCTTATATTGTGCTGGTGATATACCAGTAGTATAAATGATGTAAAATAAATCTTATATTGTGCTGGTGATATACCAGTAGTACAACTGATGTAAAATAAATCTTATATTGTGTTGGTGATATACCAGTCGTACAAATGATGTCAAATAAATCTTATATTGTGTTGGTGATATACCAGTAGTATGAATGATCTAAAATAAATCTTATATTGTGTTGGTGATAGACCAGTAGTATGAATGATGTAAAATAAATCTTATATTGTGTTGGTGATAGACCAGTAGTATGAATGATGTAAAATAAATCTTATATTGTGTTGGTGATATACCAGTAGTATGAATGATCTAAAATAAATCTTATATTGTGTTGGTGATAGACCAGTAGTATGAATGATGTAAAATAAATCTTATATTGTGTTGGTGATAGACCAGTAGTATGAATGATGTAAAATAAATCTTATATTGTGTTGGTGATAGACCAGTAGTATGAATGATGTAAAATATATCTTATATTGTGTTGGTGATATACCAGTAGTATGAATGATGTAAAAAAAATGTTATATTGTGTTGCTGATATATCATTTTTATGAGTAATGTAAAATAAAATATATATTTGTGTCGGTGATATACCAGTAGTATGAGTGATGTAAAATAAATTATGTTATATTGTGTTGATGATACACCAGCAGTATGAGCAATGTGAAATAAATGTTATATGATGTTGGTGATATACAAGCAGTATGAGGGATGTAAAATACATGTGATATTGTGTTGATGATACACCAATAGTCTGAGCAATGTAAAATAAATTTTGTAAGGCTTCAAATTTATGTTGATCTATGAAGAACACATTAAGTTGGGCAGGCGAACGATTAATTAGATTTATGGGGACCCGCGCATATTTAAATCACCATAATGCACTGATTGGTAATGTCTCTGTCATGAGAGCAGTAATTATTAATTAAGCCTTTGTTTATTTAACTGAAAGGGATAGGGGTTAACTTCTGATCTGTATCAAAGCCGTCAGTTTGAAGTTTTCCAGGAATCAGTATTTGGTAATCTGAGGTTGTCAGGCGGACTACATTTTTAGTGCCTAGTAAGGTGGGGGAGATATTTAATTCAGATTGGTTATGCTGAATAAGGGGGCGTGATTCCACATGAAAACTCTCAGTTTTAATGTGCCGCCGCAAAGGTCCTGGTCAGTCGACACTTTTTTCTGCAAGAGTAAACAAATGTAGAAGACTCCAGGTTGAATTTAGAAGAAATTCAGTCGTAATTAATCATCCAAGGGATCGGATGTCTGGAAAAATCGACGAACACAATTCTGGCAGGAAAGCTTGAAAACACAAGGTATTTTGCGTCAGTCTCACGTAAATTATTAATATCGATATGATGATTTGTTTGATTTATTTGCTTATATTTGCATGAATTTATTTGGTTAGTTTCGTAGATCAATTTTCCTGATATGAATACAACTGTGTGAGTTCATCCATATGAATCTGTACAATGATATTCTTTATATAGGTTTGATGAATCATTTGAATGTTAGTCTCAATCGTTATAGGTAAATATGTTATCTAGAATTTCATGCCTTACTTTAGTTGATACGAGTTACAAGAATCCGTGGGAATTCTCCAACTTAAACGATTTCACATATGATAAAGACTTGAGTGCGTGTTGACTGAAATTAACGTTGTTAAACCATGTACTAAGATTACATATATGCTAGAGACTTGAATGTGTGTATTCGCTAGAAATAACGTAGCTAAGCCATGTAAGGAATTTCATTCATTCATTTGTGTAATTGAGACGAGACCAGAACTGATGTCTCGGTGTGATGTTAATGTGAGCCAGTGTTGAAATAGCCATTAGGAAGTACATTAACCTTAGGAAACTAGGTTTGTTTATGGTCTGCCATGTTTAGTTAGACCAGATGGCCGTTGGTAGCTGTTTGAATTCCGATAGAACTATATCTGACATTAACGAGGGGTGTAAGATCTATTCTCAGTAGGATACCTGACAGAATATTTAGGTTGCTACTTTGTTTACTTTTGGAAGGTGAGAGAGCTCCACATGACATATTCACTGACGTATCCACGTGATGTATACACGAATCTACCTGTTGAAGTATCTACACATCACGTACTTACATAACCACCTAACCACACAAAGTCTGAGGACCGAAAGCGTCGAGACACTAGAGAGTTGGAGAAGGGAAAAGTGGAAAGGACCCAGACATACAGGCACAGGGAAGTTAAAGAACAGTCACAGTGAATTCGGACTGAACCAGAATAATCAGGTTATGAACCTGTACAACGCACTGACTTCGATCTTTCACTTGATTTGATGATGAACTAATTCTATCACTTAAAACAGATCGGCTATTTGTATAAGTATATTTGTGTTTGAAATTTGTTGAATGATTTGTTTTCAAAAAGAAGTGAATCTTCCTAATGTAATGTATTATCACAATTGTTTACAATTTTTATTAAATTCATTGTCTTTACATGTACGGGGGCTCGTGTCATTCTGTTTTATATATCTGCTCAGATCTCTATCTATTCCACCACCAAGTTTCACACTTTATATTGACATTTACTTGATCCGGGCAATTACACTGTCGGCGATCGCTCTCTAGAAAACGATAACCAAAATCCACTACAACCCACCCCCAACAAAGCTGGGGGAGTTTGTGGCAAATTTTATATCATCTTGATGATATACCAGCAGTAAGAGCGATGTAAAATAAATGGTGTTTAAATTATAACACATCCGGAGAAGGAAAATCTTTTGGACAAGTAAAGATCGACTAGACAAGATATGCAATTTTCTAACAATTAAATACTCTTGACTTCCCCATATATGCTCTTGACTGAGAAAGGATAATTCAATGTCTTGACAAGTCATTGCCAATACAGTAGTCTCTTAAACTGTATCTTGACAATCTTAGCCTTGACTGGCCCAAACTGTATCTCCATAGACAATCTCAACCTTGACTGGCCCAAACTGTATCTCCATAAACAATCTTAACCTTGATTGGCCCAAACTGTATCTGCATAGACAATCTCAGCCTTGATTGGCCCAAACTGTATCTGCATAGACAATCTCAACTTTGACTGGCCCAAACTGTATCTCCATAGACAATCTCAACCTTGACTGGCCCAAACTGTATCTGCATAGACAATCTCAACCTTGACTGGCCCAAGCTGTATCTGCATAGACAATCTCAACCTTGACTGGCCCAAACTGTATCTGCATAGACAATCTCAACCTTGACTGGCCCAAACTGTATCTACATAGGCAACCTCAACCTTAACTAGCCCAAACTGTATCTGCATAGATAATTTACAGATATCAGTCTGGGGAAAAAGTGCCATATATCATACTCTAATTTAGATTGCTTATATCAGTGGGATATGTTTGTTATATCAGTGGAATATGTTTTTATATCAGTAGGATATGTTTATTCATATCAGTGGGATATGTTTGCTATATCAGTGGGATATGTTTGTTAAATCAATGGTGTGTGTATGTGTGTGATTTGGAATTTTAACGCAGCTTTTAAAATATTTCAATCATATCATTATGATGTCTGCAGTGTGGCAGTTTATAGCAATGTCTAGCACTGGGGCATCATGTTGCAGACATGTAGCATCATGTCCCACCCAGTCACATTAACCTCTTAATGGTGAGCGCCAAGCGAGACAGCTGTTAATACCATTTTTTAAAAGTCTTTGGTATGACTAGGCTGTGGTTCAAACCTGCGACCTCCCACATCTGATGTGTATGCTCTAACCACTAGGCCACCAGAGTGGTCTGTTATATCAGTGGGATATGCTTGTTATATCGGTAGGATATGTTTGTTATATCAGTGGGATATGTTTGGATTCTACTGCCAGTGTTCATATCATCAAAATTATTCTCCCTCATTAAATACAACATGAACAGGATGCTGTATAACTTAAAGCAAGTTTTTTTCTTTAACATTCTTTCTAAAAGTATTAATTTTCTTAATATTTTCTACTGAACTAGAAACTAATGTATGTATCATTCCTGTTATTGACTTTGAAAATGCTCACAGTGCCATCTCGTGGCCCATATTTTGGAGTATCTTATTTTAGTTTCACTTCATTTGTTGCCATACCCTGGTTTAGGTTTACATTGCACTGAGATGAAAGCCAAGGTGGACTAGATGACCCATGCTATCTTAATCAAACTCCAAATGCCAATGTTATACTTTTGATATGTACACCATGCCGGTCACTATCGGTATAGAATAGATGTGTCTATTTGTTATATAAGGCACAAAGCACTTCTATTGAAACATGTAAGCTGACCAGTTTACTAACATTTGTATAAATCATCTTAGCTGAAAACTTAATTGGCTGTCATTATCTATACAAGACTTTCCAAATTTATAAGTAGAAAATGCAGCAGAGATAACAAATCTACAGTGTTTATCCCATTTTAATGGCACTGCAAATCTCCAGATGAAAAAGGGATTGCAAAATAAAGCAGGTTTTGAGAAGTTCAAGAAAAGGAATTATCTTCTGGAAAAAAGAAACAATATATATGAATACAGAAATCACAAAAGACTAATTCGACTGAATATTTATTTTATTATTTTCATGTTATTTGTTTAGTGGGTTACTGCATAGGTATAATACAAAAACGACTTCCGAAGCAGAGAGGTGATAGTGCTGAACTGCAGTTGTTTTATTTTGCAATCCCTTATAACTGCTATCATGGGTGAAAATTCCATGACATATCATGGAAATGATGTGATATGAAGCTAATCATGTCAATACTGTCATGTAAATGATGTGATATGAAGGTAATCATGTCAGAATTGTCACGGAAATGATGTGACATGAAGTCAATTCTGTCATGGAAATGATGTGATATGAAGGTAGTCATGTCAGTATTGTCATGGAAAAGATGTGATATGAAGCTTATCATGTCAGTATTATCATGAAAATGATGTAATATTAAGCTAATCATGTCAATACTGTCATAGAACTGATGTGATATGAAGCTCATCATGTCAGTATTGTCATGGAAATTACGTGATATGAAGGTAATTATGTCAATACTGTAATTGTTTGTCAACAACATGTGCCCAAATGTGAACATTGTACATCCAGATGTGCTCGTGTGTAACACACCATTAAGCATCTACTCCACTCTATTCCAGATTTCAAGCTAAAAGCAAAACCAGATATGACAGTGCATTATATTACATCAGATATGGGTTGATGCTGTTCAGAATTGTGAGCAAGTCAAGAAATAAATATGCCCTGAAAATTGTGAAATTAGGGGTTTAATATGTGACACACAAAGAGGATGTGGTTTAATGAGCATTACATCCAGATATGCCTGATCAAATGACTAATTATAACATGGTAATTTGATCACCATCATGGTTTTACTATTTCTAATTCAATGTATTACCAAATAAGATATTTACTAGTGTTTTTGAGTGGTGTTTTAGAACTGGGCCCATGTATATATGTGATGTATTTAATCCTTCATGATTTTAAATGAAGACAAGATTTTTCTGCAAATTTACAAATCTAAAAATATCATGGACATCTCCATATAAAAATCAGGTCAAATGCAAGAAATTTAACCGACATTACAAGGTGTAAAATATCAAAATCTTAAGGCCAATATACCTTGACAAAGATGTTAGGTGTATCTTACAGACCAATATACCTTGACAAGGATGTAGTTCACAGACCAATGAGCACAAACAAGGATGTTAGGTGTATCTTACAGACAAATATACCTTGACATTGATGTTAGGTGTATCTTACAGACAAATATACCTTGACATTGATGTTAGGTGCACCTTACAGACCAATATACCTCGAGAAGGATGTTAGGTGTATCTTACAGGCCAATATATCCTGACATGGCTGATAGGAGTATCTTACAGGCCAATATATCCTGACATGGCTGATAGGAGTATCTTACAGGCCAATATATCCTGACATGGCTGATAGGAGTATCTTACAGACCAATATATCCTGACATGGCTGATAGGAGTATCTTACAGGCCAATATATCCTGACATGGCTGATAGGAGTATCTTACAGGCCAATATATCCTGACATGGCTGATAGGAGTATCTTACAGGCCAATATATCCTGACATGGCTGATAGGTGTATCTTACAGGCCAATATATCCTGACATGGCTGATAGGAGTATCTTACAGGCCAATATATCCTGACATGGCTGATAGGAGTATCTTACAGACCAATATATCCTGACATGGCTGATAGGAGTATCTTACAGACCAATATATCCTGACATGGCTGATAGGAGTATCTTACAGGCCAATATACCTTGTCAAGGATGTCAAGTGTATCTTGACAAGGATGTCAGTTTCTCTTACAGGCCAATACACACTGACAAGGATGTTAGGTGTTTCTTACACACCATTACACCTTGAAAAGGTTGTTAGGTGTATCTTACAGACCAATATACCTTGTTAAGTGTATCTTAAAGGCCCATACACATCGATAAGTCTGGTAGCTGTTTCTTACAGGATAATATACCTTGATAAGGATGTTAGATGTATCTTGCAGACCAATATATCTTAACAAGGATGTTAGGTATTTCTTACAAACCAATACACTGTATAATCAAGTTTCAGATCTCATTTATCAAACAGAAAATAGAATTAACTTTCATGTCGAGTTGAAGGAAATGAAGCTAAAATCCCAAATGAGGAACATGCTGTGTTCGACTTACTAGTTCATGCCTGATTAAAGAAAATCTTGGAAAAGTAAGCTGCTAAGGACTGAAAAGCTGCTTCACTGAAAAGCTTGTATTTCATGCTAAAAACTAATTAATTTCACTTGGTGGCATCAGCCTGAGGTAGCAATCTGTCAAGCAAGGTAAGGTATGATCAATTACCAAGTGTGGAATATAGTTAGGTACATCTGATATAACCTTATTTGTCACTCTGCATAGCAAGGAGGTGCAAGGTAGTGTGCAAGGGTGTACAAGTAGCAACTAAACTATGGGTTACAAATGGTAGATGGGTTTTATTGTGCATTCTCGGAAAGAGAGATTATATGTAATTGACTAGCTTAGACAATAATAAGATGATGATGATGATGATGATGATTAATATTGTTGAGTTAAAAGGGATAGCAAACTTAAGACAGACTGCATACAGCAAGCATTCAATATGACAAGACAAAGGTCAATGTACCCAACATGCCATTAATAACATATTTCTCTTCACCTTTTGATGCCACTCAAGAATTGGCTTCATTTACAATAAGTAAATTTGTATCCATCATTATTGGATGAAACTGGAATTATACCAAAAACATATTTTTCTTTTGATTAAAGTACTCAACATTTCTCATGTACACTAGACATTTTGGAAGCCTGCCACAATAGCAAAAACAGTGTTCAGTTACTAAACAGACAATATTTAGAACACTTCTATCAGCACCATATATTTTTAAAATTGAATTTATTGTGGCATTTTGTTAACACATTCACCTTTGCTTGTCTACATTATTTTCTTGAATATGAAGTATATACTTATATAAATATGTGTATGGTACATAACATAACATAACATAACATAACATAACATAACATAGCACTATGTATAGATCATACGCTTAACATTCAGGATATTTGTGTTCCTATGTCAAAGGACACTTTGGAATACGCTCAGCATGCATGACTTTGGAGCAATGCATTCCTGTAATAAAGATATTTGTTCTATTGTAAACAAAATAGCTAAATGATAGCTTAAAAAGAAAAACCTGCAAAGTTCTACTTCAATTTCATGCTATAAAACAGGCAAAAAAAATATATACTTTTTCCCTGAATGAGTTACTTACATCACAACTTTAAGATCTCAAAATATTATTTATGGACTGATGACTAACACACTGATACCAGTTGTAAATTTATAAATTTTAATATGGCCATGTTCTATTAATTCTAAAAATATTCTTTTCAAAAGAATAATTGTACAATATTTTGAAAAGATTCCAATGCTGCCTGGCTTTACCTTCTGTGATGTCTTTATCATTTATGAAATATGTTTTATTGTAGATAATGCAAAATAAAAATAGCCATGTATATGTCTACAAATGAATTTTTCTCTTAATGAAGTCTAAAACTGCCCAACAAAACACTTACAAAAATTGTATAAACTTACAAAATATACATTTATACAAATGCATAAAATGCGAGTATTACCAAATATGTGGAATCTGGCACCAAGTGTATGATTAGACTGATGCAATGTAAGTAATATTTCTTATTTTAACTAAAGGCAGTGTGGTAAGATGCATTATGGGTATGCAGCTGTATTTGAATATGTACATAGAAATTTGTGTGAATTGTGTAATGTGTATCTTTGTGTGTATGTTCAACCTGGTCTTCTATTCTCAACGTTTTTGAGCAGTAAACTCAAGCTCAATTTCAAAACCCACAATAATGATACAATATTTAAGGTGTACCGATGTCATCAAAATCTGGCACTTTTGTGAAGAGACCCAAATTAAGAAAAATATTAAAATTGTACTTTTCTAGCTTTATTCTAGTTAAAATGATAAACTGTCAAAGTTTTGGCCCTTTGAGCTTGAGTTGCTGGTTCCAAATGTTTCATGAATATGGAGATAGATCAGCAACTAAACAATGCTCTGACAGATCTGGTAAAGACAGATATGAGTTTCTAACATCAAGCAAGCAGTATAGACCCTGATCTGTCAGTACATTATGCCATGACAGATCTATTGAGTACAATACACTTTATACATACTTAAACAGAGCATATAATATGATGTAGTACATTTTTAAAGGTAATAATTAGCTGTCATACATATACAAGCATAAAAAGAAAGACGTGCTGTATATAATCTATGTATAAATACACAAGAAGGTAATTCTCTGACAAAGCTTACAGGAATTTCATCATAGCATCAATGTACATTTTCTGAATCCCTACCTGACATTTGTATCAATGGCTCTTAATAATTGCAGAAAAGATTTGTACAATTTGTGCATATTTATGGGTAAAATTTAATAATTTAATTTCTGGCTTCAAGTTAAAGCAGAGATTAGATCCTCTCTCTCTCTCTCTCTCCCTCTCACACACACACACACACATGTGGAACACTTTAAAGTTATAAATTTATTCTAGTGCAGCACAATCACTCTTGCTTACTACCGCTCAAATATGACATTAATTTATGAGAATTAAAATTCTGAAAATCAAAAACAACAACAAAATATTTTTTTTACTACAAGTGTGAGACACTTAACCAACATTTCCCTACCAAGACATTTTTGCTTAACTATCATCCAGCCATCATCTTTTCAAACAAAAACAAAAACAAAAGAAGTGCTGGCAGGAATCTGGTGAGACAATCACTTTTTTATCCCTCTGATGTTCATAGCTACCAAGCAGTGCTTAAAACTTGCTCATCAATCCTGATTACCCTTATTAAGCAGATTTTGTGCATAACAGAGTACTATTTAAGTGTAGATCGTTAATTTTTCAAAACTGTAGTGGTTTACCATTCAATGGACATGTGACAACCTGCTATCCAAAAGCAAACAAATGAGTCAAACTTCAGAAACAATAACACTTTACTCTATTCTACAAAACAAAGCACCACCCCTTCTCCTTCTGACCTGGTTAGTGCTTGCATTCAAACTTGACTTTGAAAGGCTTAGCCCTATCAAGCATAGATTTTATTCCTGACCCTGACCTTGAAAAAGAAACCTTGCAAGCCATGCAGTGGGTCTCACCTTGGATGATCATTTGGACTAGGATATTCTGAATCCCTAGGGAACACATCACGGTCACTGTGGTAACCAGCTCCTTTGTCACCTTGGTAACCACTCTCCTGGGTGGCCTTTAACCTCTCAATTTCCCTATGGTCCATATACATTTCATTAGAGAAGGATCGCCCATGCCATGCTGCCTCATGACCATAACGATCACTATTCGGAGGTCTATTTGCATATCTTTGAGGAGCACCACTAGTGCCACCCTGTGGTCTTCTGGGTGCCACATACTCATATGGATCCTCACGATCTGTGTGGCTTGGTAGGTTTTGATCTGGGTATCCCTGATCAGGAGGAATGTTCTTGTATTTCTCTGGGGGTCTCCTAGTTACTTCGCTATAATTGTATGCTCTGTGAATAAAGAGTTTTCCTTATAAACAAAATGATCTATACAGTGTATAATCAATCCAGATACAAACAATTCTTTAAAGGGTATACAAGCAAAATCAGCATTATTTTAAGCAAAAAAAGTGCAGTGTCATTTAGAAGCAATCAAGTGTAATGTAACAATAGAAAGCTTTGCAAAGCACTTTGCTATAAACAATAATAAAGTAACATAATCTTAGTAAGGTAGTTTTTTGTAACATGTCTCACCTGTGACCTGTACAGTGTTGTATCATCCTGTATATAACTTGTACCACAGTATCTCACCTGTAACTGATACAGTGATGTTTCAGCCCATATCTGACCTATAACTTTAACAAGGAGCATTACAATTTTAACATCAGAAAAATGATATTTATGTCTCACAATGCCATCATTGGTGAGACAAAACTCATGGAGAATTTTATTTTGCTTACTAATATGTATTTTTCAGCTTTCAGAAAAGAAATTAAACTGAAATAGACTGTTGCAGTTTCAATGGTAGTATCTTACTGGATTAAACTTTGGCACATGGACAAATGTAAATCCCCAATATATTTGCATGACAAGTGTCATAGAGAGGGTATAAAAATGATGTGATTGCCTGAAGCCTTATAAAAATCAAAAGCATCACTTTCTCCATAATGGAAGCACAACACAAAGAACCATTAAAAAAATATGAGATCATAAAAAGGCTCTGAAATGTAGCCTCTGATATGCACTATGTGGTTTGTGATGTGACTTTCAAAATATCTTAGCATACAATTCTGACATTCTTGTGGCAGGTGTGGGAAAAGTGAAACCAATATCTTGTTAGCTGCCAACACTAATGAGACAATCATCAGGGATACAGATCTATACACTACTTCTCTATTGATCTTACAAACAAGAGGTCCAGGAGGGCCTGAAATTGCTCACCAGTCTGACATCTATATAATAAAATAACCTAAATCTATATAATAAGCAAATGCAAGAACTGTAGAAATTTCATCCAAATCATGATAATAACTATTTTATAGTTTCTCTACATTCTGTATCTGCATCGATATTTGGATGGCAAATCAGCACTGTTTATCAGAATACTGAAAGTCCTCTATGCCAGAATGCTTTCTGACCAAGTAAGTCAAATGCTGTTGAGCATTCTTTAGTACTGTAATGGTAGATCAGCATCAATTTGTACCAACAGGAAAATTCTACATGCCCGTACACTTTGACAAATAAAGTCAAATTCTGTCAAACAGCACTGGGAGAAATCATTTAAAGGATTTTCCATTTTTAGTAATAGCGACTGTGTCTGATGGTAAATCAGTGTAATTTGAAAAAAATCTGAAAGGTCCTAATTCAAGAAAACCCTGTAAAATTATGTACAAATTGTCACTGCAGTTTTGGAAAAGTTGTAATAATAAAAAAATTGTGAACAGATGCATGATAAAGGGACACACCAAAGCTCACTTGAAACAAAATGCATATTCTTTCAGTAGTTACTGACCTACTCTTTAAAAATGCTGGTTTTGGGCCAACAGGCAGGTGGCAATTTAAGATACTTGATTTAGGCCAGCTGGCAGATGTCAACATAAAATGTTTCTTTTGGGCCAGCTGGCAGGTGTCAACATAGTGTTTCTTTTGAGCCAACAGACAGGTGGCAATTAATAATGCTTGCTCTAGGCCAGCAGGCAAGTGGCAAATTTAGAATGTCAATTTCCGGCCAACAGGTCGGTGGCAAGTTAAAATGCTTGTTTCGTCATAACTGGCAGTTAGCAATTAAACTGTCAGTTTCAGGCCAACAGGTATGTGGCAATTTAAAATATATGTTCTGGGCATAGAGGTAGGTGGCAATTTAGAATATATATTTTGGGCCATCAGGCATGTGGCAATTTAAATTGTCTCTTTGGTGCCAACAGGTAGGTGGCAATTTAAAATGTACATTTTGGGCCAAAAGGCAGGTGGCAAATTAATATGCAGTTTCTGCATACTATCAATCACAATATTCAAACAACACTGCATTTAAGTGAATTATTGATGATTAAAAATAATTTTCTGGTGGTAATGATTTTACATTAGTGTATGCTTCATGCAGTGCTATGCAAAACTGAAATAAGTATAATTGCTTTATTGCAGCACAAGACATTGTAAAATAACACAAAAGTCTCTGATTAGTATGAGATAATGAAATCAACTATCAGACAATGCATCAGTCACATGATTTAACAAAATGAGTCCATTAGTCACCTATTTACCTGGATGATGTAAAATTGTAAATACTAATTATTAACCTCAGTTCCAGAACTGTCTAAGAACAGACATTGGCATTTTCAACATATACTTCATGTTACCATCACAAAACTAAACCCAAGGTCTCAACTCTTAAAAATGTCTTACAAGACCCTTAATGAAAGCTCCCAAACCCTAATTTAGAGTAGTCCAGATAGAACATTTATCTTTGAATCTTGTGGAATAACCAGGGAGTACAAAAGAGTTTGGAAATGAAGGCTTCGTCCTTTCTTATAGCACTGTCATACTATTTTATGGGATTAAGTCCTGTGCAACATGAACATTATGAACAGTCTTCAAACGATGCTGCTGGTATTGGAATTATCAACTATAAACATCCAGTTAAACTATGAGCAAACTGTATGATCTATTACATGATGGGAAGTATTATAATCTTTATTTAACCTAAGTCCCAGCTTCCAAATACTGAGGTGTATATGTGAGAGTGTAAATAAACCAACCCAATAGAACACATCATATATTCATCAGATATTGAAAGTGGCAATGGAATGAACAGTTTCTTAAAAGACTTGTGAGTTAAACACAACTGTGAGTCATTTTCGTAAGTTTTTTAACTTCAAGACCAATTTGTTAGTACCTCGAAAGATCAACAAAAGCCACACAAGACTGGGCCATGCATGGTTATCTCGGGTATAAATGAGAGTGATAATGAATAATGATAATTATGATAATGACAATGATCAAATAATGTTATTACATTCCATGTGGAAATGGGTGAATGAAGTAATTACCATGCATATTACTGTACCATGCATTCAGAGAAAAACAGGGGTTGGGTTGGGTTAATAAATACTATTTCCAACTAAATTCAACATAAAACAAGCATACAATTTACTTAAATGTAACCTTTTAGGTTTACCTAGGCTTCAGGTTTATAGCCTCACATTTCGAAACAGAACCGGTGGAAAATAAAAATTTAGAAATCTGATACCTAAATGGTGGTTTTTAAAAATAGATTAGTGGCCAAAATGTGACTTTTCCATTTAAAGACAAAGCAATAATGGGAGCAGAATAGAAAATTTCATCTCAATTAAATTGGCTTGTTAATTACCTGCAGTGCATCTGATCTAAAATTTAATAATTCCAAGTATTGATGATCCAATATCATGTTTAAAATAAAACAAACTCCAAATTATTCTTGTTTGTCACCCACTTATTCAAGATAATAAAATACTGTTATTACCCAACAGACAACCAATTCAGGTGAAAATCTGTGGAATTACCTGTTGGAATTTTCATAATTCCTAAGTTTTTGATCATCGGGCTCAATGCCACGGTCTTTGAGTGAATATGTCTTGGCAGGAACTGGGGGTGGGTCTTTCCTTTTGGGTGGATGGTGATTGGCTGATCCTGCCTCAAGGGGTGGGGACTGAGGAGGCTGTGATGCTGGGGGAGATTTTGGGGCACTAGGTTTTGATCTTACGTCCTCACGCCTGTAAAGCAATGAATTGTGACTTTCAAATGAAACATGGTCTGAGACATGGATGCTAAGTCCCCTTGCCTTTTCTCTATCATTTTACATCATGTCCTAAGGATAGTAAATTTATGAAACTTTTGCCAATATATCAATAATAATAATAATAATAATGACAACTCAAGGACATATAAACTATTCAACTGAGGAATCACCAGAGACAATTACACCTACTCATATCTACAGCATTTTCAAACAAAATCATATCATTTTTAAAAATTCTAAGTTTTTCTTTCTAAATGTCATCATTTTATTTTTTTAAAAAAAACAAGAAAAAACATTTAGCTGATAACAAAATTGTAACAATTAAGTTGATAAAATATTGCCAAGTTGTACCAAACTGAATTTGTACGGGTTACAGTGACAACTGCCTAGGTGTTTACCCATCCATGAACTATGCTACTTTGTAATCAGATACACATAGCAAGAAAGGTGTCAATACATACTGATTCACATACAGGAGTTTCAACAGATGCCAACCACTAGTGATTTTTGTTGCCAAATTTTTTTAAAAACATGAAATACTCAAATTTTGAAAAACTTTATTTTAAAAGCTGTATGATTCACATGGCTTATATAATTTAACAGTTGACTAAGACTCATATAGTGCTGTTGGAATACAACGTATGTGACCTATACCCCCAAAATTTTATATTGTACTGATTTTGCCTATTTTACTCTAGTCTGACAAGAATTCTTAATGCATAAATGATTGTTTAAAATCATGGTCATCCAGGATCTTTAATAGTTGAGAAGCTTTGTCAACAAAGTCACAGTACTGTCACACAATCTGAAATTATAATTCATGTTTTAGGAGTAAAGCATATTGGGGTATTATTCTGTCATACTAAAAACCAAACCTACACAGATGATTTACATCAAATCTGTGAGTAATGGCACTAAATATATTTATTGCCATACAATAATGCATGTGATAACATATCAGTGACAAATGTTTTAGACACTTTAACATGCAAAAACTAGCAAATGTCAAAGTATTTTTGCCAAACATAAAACTTTGCTCCAGATATTTAAGAATTTAAAACATGGCAAAGTTTTAGAAATAAATTAATACATTTAGACATGGTTTTCACAAAAAAAGTGTCTTTATTGGAGCAAACTTAATATAATTACTTGCAAACAATATCTAGAATTTTGTGAAGAATTCTTATCCATAATAACAATACTGCTTCTAGTTTATGCTAACCTGCAAATTGTACATTTTCTCACAAAATAGATTTCTATTTTATTCTTTTCCATCAGTTATACATTACAAATGATTCATTCTAATCCACAATGTTTATTGTTCTACTACAATTCATTGATCTTCTATTTTTAAAATTTTTTGTTGATTCTGGTTTATATATTTTTGCAAAGGGGAAAAAACTGGTTACATAACACACGAATAAAAAGTACCGTATCTTCAAGGGCTTTACCCAAACCATAAAACACAGGTAAATCATTCATTTTAAAATGATTATTTCTACATAGTTGATTACAGCTTGTGTATTATTATAAAATCTTGATTTTGCTTACATTCCTTATTATTATAACACCTGAACAGCAGTTTTATTCTAATTATTTTTCAGATTTTGTGTTGTACCAAAGGTATTCACTTCATTCAAACAAATATGAACACATAAGTTGAAAGTTAATATTCTTTAATCTGCTGATTATGTATGATGCATTTTTTTAATATGAACATGACAGAACCCACAAAATCATTAGGAAATTAAACATGAATTATCAATATGAATTTAACCCCAAAAAATTTAACTGTAAGAAATTATTTTCAAGCACATTTCTCACTGTAGGAAAGATTATTGTCTAACCTGAGTTGATACAACCACACCATTTTTAAAAACTTCTACCCCTCCCCCCACCCCCTGGACTACCATTCTTCTACTTACTTCCTTATTGAAACACCTGTACAAATCTGGGTAATGACACAATCTAATTTTTAATAACACCTCAACAACAACAACAACAATAATATAGAAGCAAGAAAGATGAAGCTTGGTGATTCTTCAATTCTCTAATCTGGACTGAATAAAACATACAAGGAATTGGAAATATACAATGCAAGGGAGATCAGGCAGGTTTGAGAGTCATAAAATAAAATCATGCATATGTACAAACTTTCTACTTTTCAGATTTCAATAAAATACCACTTTGTAAATGAATTACAAACCCATTGCAATATGTGGGATTATTTTAATACATAAATTTTAATTCTGGACTATCAGTGAAAACTACTTGAGAAACACAAAACAAGTTCCATTAGTTCCTAATAATTATATTTTTCTAAAGACCATGCAGATTGCTTTGCTCATTTTTCTGAAGACATACACCAATTACATTACCAGTCATCTACTAACGGATGTACATTTACAGTGTTCTCATATCAAACCTAACATGTGAAATATATTATTATTATTATGCTGTTGTTGTTGTAGGGCTTAATGCCATTTTTCAGCACACGATAGGCTATACATGGCGGCCAGTATTAATGGTGGAGGAAGAAAAAGAGAAATCCCGGAAAGAACCACCAACCCACGAGAAGCTACTGGCAAACTTTCTCACATATCCACATTCGCCAAATCCGAGACTCAAACATACGCAGACAGAGGTGAGATGGCAGTGATCCGTAACGGAAAGCACTTTAGACCACTCGGCCACTCGGGACCCCTATTGTTATCTAGAAAGTCATTTGTTCACTGTCATAATATTATTAGTAACATCTACAAGGTAAATAGTAGATAAAGAACCTACAGTACTCCCTTATTAAATGATGCCTCAATGCAGTGAATTTCATGAATCCCATATTATTTTGGAACCCTGTGTGTGTGTGTGTGTGTGTGAGAGAGAGCTGGACTTTTAATGTAGCTTTAACAATTTTTCAGTCATATCACCACGATGTCTGCAGAGTGGCAGTTCACTGATGTCTAGCACTGGGGCATCATGCCGCAGACATGTAGCATGATGTCCCACCCAGTCACATTATCCTGACACCAGGCTGACCAGTCCTAACACTAACCTCTTAATGTTGAGCAACTAGCGAGGCAGCTGTTAGTACCATTTTTTAAAAGAAGTCTTTGGTATGACTCGGCCGGGGTTTGAACCCGCAACCACCCACATCCGAGGCGGATGCTCTAACCACTAGGCCACCGGAGCGGTTATTATGCAACTGTAATATTATGTATAAAATCTCACTATAAGGCAACATCAGAAGGTATTCCATATGAATAGCATTATAGTTAGGGGTTTCTCTATGTTCAGTAGAACCTTCTTGCAGAAAACTATATCAAAGTCAGGTTATTATTATTAACAGAAAAACTCCAATGAAAAGCCTTTAAATTAATTTCACACCAAAACCAATGGAATAATTATATTTTCATGTACATATGTCAAATCCTACATAATCTTCAAATGAATAATTGTCTTTTCTTATATGCTTTATTAATCTCAAGCTTCAAATTGCTGACCATCCTCTCTTTTTCTACTGGCCCTTTGGAATCCAGAATGATAAAATGAAGTCAGTTTAAATGTTGCAAGTATCAATTTAAATGAATAAATTAAGATGTAACCAACCAACTTAAAACATATTATATGTACAGAATAAACTACCAAAAACTTACCGATATTTTGCTGAAAGGTCTGTGAGTTTTGATTTGTCAACTTTGGTTGCTGCAACTTTACTGGCAGTGCTACGTGTGAACCTGTAGGGATCATGACCTCGGCTACCTTGTTGGTTCTGCATGTCAAACTGCTTGTCACGAAGTTTGGAGTCGTCATGCTTGTTGGAAGGGTTCTGCATGTATTTTGTAAATGAGTCACTACTATATGAGGATGAATCGTTGTAAGGCTGCAGTATCAAAAATATAAAATTCTAATAAGCAAGGCTCCCTTTCCTTAACTGTTCAAATTATTACTATATAAAATATTAAACACTGAGGAACAAATATTTAAAAAAAACAGACTAAATCTGGTCTCCCACTTTTAATATCCAAGCAAGAATTTGGTTGTTAGTGTTAGGAGTTACTTTACCAAAGGCACAAGCTGTTCAGACTGGTTTCCTATAGCATTTTCTAAACAAGTCATGAACACAGTAATTATATCTGAACTATTCCAATTAACTACTAAACATCTGATCAAAACAATCAGAACTTTTGATGACTAAATTTTAAATGTACCGCAATCATGAAAGGGCATAGAAGTTGCAAAATTAATAACAATGGGAACTAGAGTGTAAATCCAACAGTCTGAATTAACTGAGTAAACTTCCATCCTGGACTTACCTTTTGTTCATGTGGCTTATGGAAGGGCTGCCCTGGCGAGTGATGGGATGGATGATTGACTGGCCCTGTAGAGCAGCGAGGGGGATGATAGGAGTTCGGGTATGGGTCTGGATGACGGGCAGGGTCAGAACCAGCCCTTTGATGTATGGCTGGGGGTGGTCCCTGGTCATCATAATGTCCTGCATACCACTGACCTACAATTAAACATTGTACTACTGCATACCTGTAACACAGCTGTCATTTACATAAGAAACATCTTAGTCAAGTAAGTATCTGAAATTGCTTGCTTATTTCTTGATAGAGAAATTACTTCTGCATAGTATTACTGCCATCATGGTCATACCCTACACATAATCTTCAGATTTGTTTTCTGTAAAAATGAGACTGGAATGATTTTATTTTATAACCCTACCCACCTCCCAAACTAGAGCAATGAATTTGTAAAGGTGTATTACTAGTGTAGGATAAAGTTATCTGAGCATAACCTATTCTGACAGGGAGCATCATAAAAGAACACTACACTTGTGGAACTTTCATCATTATCTCTCTTTTTTGGAACATGTATGAAGCATGAAAACAGAAGCATCAGCATCATTCCAAAAGACTAGGGCACAAATACAGCCCCAAATACTGACTGGCTGATAAACTTGCAGTGTTATTTCTGAAAAAAGTAATGACAAATATGGCTGATACAGACTGCACATATATTTGTGTGTGCTTCTTACATCAAGACAGAGTACAATATTGACATACCCTCACCAGGCATCCTGCCTCGCATTCGCTCACTTGGTGTCAGGGTGGCATACGGGTCAATGTTTGCCCTGCCAGATGGAGGCTTTTGGGTACGGCTCTGGTTATCAGCATAGTATGATGGGTAGTACCTATCCTCAGGCCTGCCACCATAGTGATCTGTACAGGAATATAACACGAGTCTTGACAAAATTTGCAAATTGACAGGTTATTAATGACGAAAACAGAAATGTGTTTCTATGCTGCTTTGAATTTGAAACTGACAGGCTGACCAACTAAGAAACACTTGTATGTTACTCCGCTGGTCCATAACACGGTAACATTGTATCAATACATGATTCTAGAGAAGTATCAGGTCCTCCATAAAGATACACATATATTATTATTACAGATTTTTTAACAGCTATCAAAGTCTGTTGTATCAGAATAGAATAAATAGTCAACACTGTTCTAAAGGCAAGTTAATGATGCAAATAAAGAGATGCAATATTGTCACTGGATTTTAGTGGTAAATAAGGAAATACATGTTCTTTTTTTGGTAGGGGAAGGACACACATTGTATACACTGTTCAATTTGAGTATGATTCATGTTAGATACTTTAATTATGTTACATGTACTTAGTGTTCTCAATGTTTGCTTAGTCAACTGAAATGAGTTGACTTAACACATTACCATGACTACTAGCCCTTGTGCAGGTAGGATTTGCATGTCTTTTAAATTTGTATTCCCACTTCTTTACTTGATTTGATACAAAAGACTAATTAACATGACAATACAATGCAGATCTGCTTTTAATTCATTTTAACAATGTAACCACAAGCAGGTGCTTAATTACATTCTCATGGAAATGCTCACTGATGTCAATTTGAAGGCCAATTGACATGTTTCACATCTGAATACAAGAGAACACATCACATTTATGATGACCACAATGAAACCAGATCAAAAGATGAAACAAACAAGAATTTCACTTCACAATACTCATATAAATGTTATTTATTTCTAAAAGAATTTGCAATTTTCTTCAATTTCAACAAACAGAGGTATTTTCCAGGAGACAAAAAATGGGATCCACTCCTGACCCCATGTTATAAGTAAGTTTAGGAGTTAGTCCGTCAAGTGTTATTGAGGGAGAGGTGTAATATGAATCAAAGGGGTTTCCCAGAACTGTGAAACTCGGCTGTAATGATATCTTCCATTTACTGCCAGAAATAGACTCAACTCTGATAAGCACTACAGAATCCACACATATTTATGAGTGGTTGTTTTAAGACTGAATTACGTTTGCTTGGTGTGAAATTGCCACTACCATCAAGACAATGAAACCTGTTTATTCTGGAAATGAAGGGGACCAAACACACGCCAGACTGGGCAGTGAACCAGTATAATCAATGAAAAATTACAGTCATGGTTCCCACGCTTTTCTAAAGATAAATTTCCAGAGTTTTTCCAGGATGAAATTAATTTTTTCAAGGTTCACATATGACCATTACTGAATGGAATTAACGAACATTTTAGATTATAAAACATGCATTTTCTAAATCTAAAGATGTTTCTCTTTCAAGACTCTCCAAAACATCTAAGTCAGAAAAGATGATCATGTACAAAACCACAAAATATATCACACAAAACAAGTTTGATCATATTCCCATAAATTGGCATGTAAAGTCATTTCAATGTACAAATAAAAATTCTAACTTTATTTTGCTGACCTGCATTATGTTGCTAAGTGGGAACAAATAATGAACATAAATTATGTTTGTTTCCTTTCACACCTTGAATTCTAAAGAATTTTATAGCAACATATATATATATATATATATATATATATATATATATATATATATGCATCTCATAGAAAGTAACATTTCCTATTACAGTATTAAAAAAAACCAACAATAAATGCAAATAATTAGAATCTTGTCTTGTAATGAAAAGAGTTTAACCCTGAATTTATCTGTGCCAATAAAATCCCAAACAAGATTTTTCAAACAACCTAATCTACTTAAGACGATCTGGCTAAAAATTCAACATTTGAAAAAACATTTTCAAAAGGGTTGATTTAAATTTTGACAAAAGACCTTCAAAATTATAAACTGTTGTATAAACAAGGACTGAATTTTCTGTAAAATCAACTTGTCTTCTTGTAATACGTTAAACCAGTCCCCAAACCAGTACTGATACAGGGGCTAGTATCGTTTTTAATATATAATACAAGGGACGACAGTTTCTCATTTCAGCTCCGAGATTCAAAAATTTGAACTACAAATTTGGCTTAAAACGAATAGCAGTCCGTTTTCTAATCTGAGTTTCCTCTGAATATTCCCACCCCATTTTTCATATTTGGACATTTAAGTTGGGGTGTGGGCTCATTGCAACTGCATATTGAAAATTTGGAATTTGCCGCCACCGTGCAGTAAAGACATATAGCAGGCCAAGAAAATTTTACACTTATGTTATATCAACTCATACCTGCATGAAATTGATAGGAAAATGATTTATTTTCTCAGAAATGGCAAGTATTATAATCATTATGTCTTTAATCCACTGACAGACTAGATGAAACTATGGCATAGATGAAACCTGACCCGGTACTCGCCATTTTCATTACTAGTCACACGACTTCACAAATCTCAAACAACAACATCAGAAGTCACGTGATATCAACAACAAACTCCTTTATAACATTGTTGTACAGAAATTCAATTATATTAAATGAAAGTCAGATACATTTTGTAAAAACCAGCAAACTGGCCAGTCTGATTTATCAAGCAATGAGCACATGTCACCGTTGTAGTCACGTGATACAACAACACTCCAGTTGTTCTCTGAATATATAAATATGGAGAATTTTCTGTTCTTTCGTTTTTGTATTTCTGTTACAACCAGTATATGACTTTCATTTAATATGTTTTTATTTTTTTCTCTACAACATTTGAAAATGTGGGTGGTTAGATATGTGTACTCATGCGACTAGCAATGCAAATCGAGAGTACCAGGTCACATTTCATCAACGCTGTACTTTTATCTTGTCTTTCACCAGATTAAAGACATAACGATTTTAATACTCACAATTTGAGAAAATAAGTAATTTTCATATCTATTTCATGCATGTATCACTCGATCTAACAACGTTTAAAGTTTTCTAGGCCATCTGGTAAGCGGCTACGCTTTGCCACCACGTTGGCCTCTTGAGATGCTAGACTGGTTTTCATACCTTCCAGGTAAGGAAGATATAGATATCGAGCTGACTTTGAAAATAAAAGTCTACTAGATGAATCTAATCCACTGAGCATTTGGATTGACTCAGCATATAATGTTTATTGCAAGCACCCAAATGATCCACACTGCGCCCTCCGAATATTCTGGTTAGAACTTGATAAATTTAACTCACGATCAGTTTAGTTACGTCTCAATTACGTGATTGTTTCGGGCATCAAGTGGTGGCGGAAAATTCCCGAGTTTCTCCCGACTTTCATCAATATTTGCGAAATTCAAGGACTTTTCACAGTTGAGAAAAAAAAATATCATTTCTCCCAACTTTTTCCCCAATTTCTCGGTAGCGTGGGAACCCTGTACAGTGTGTATTTGATAACCTCAAGATCAGAATCATAATTAGACAGGTTCCAGTGTACACATACTTTTATTTGATGTCTTGATGATGTGGTTGGCAAAAATAAACAGAAAAAATAACTTACCAAAAGTGCCAATATCCTGATAGTTTCCATAACTACCATGGGGTGGAGGAGTCTGTAAAACAACAGAGAAGTGATTATAAAACATTTTCAAAAAAATGTGACTAAAAACTTACTAGCTGTGTTTTATAATCATTTTCTTCATTTTGTAAACAAGACACACTATGCATATCTGACACCGACTACTACATTCTTAACACACACACCCACACACCACATTTCTTTTGTTCAGAGTACTACATTTTCTAAAGCTAGTGCTCTATTTTCTTGGATCAGATCACTGATCTAATTCCTTGTATAGAAATATCAGAGCACTTCCTTGTATAGAAATATCAGAGCACTGATCTAATTCCTTGTATAGAAATATCAGAGCACTGATCTAATTCCTTGAATAGAAATATCAGAGCACTTCCTTGTATAGAAATATCAGAGCACTGATCTAATTCCTTGTATAGAAATATCAGAGCACTGATCTAATTCCTTGTATAGAAATATCAGAGCACTGATCTAATTCCTTGTATAGAAATACTGTAAAGCCCCATGATCTACTTCCTTGGATAAGACTACTGTACTCTGCATCGCTTCCATGATCTAGTATCTTAACTCTGAGTACTGCACTTTGTATAGCCTCATGATCCAGTTCATCACAAAGCTCCATCATTAATTTATTGGACAACAGGATAACAGTATTGAAATTTGTAAAGAAGCATGATCTAGTTCCATGGATCAGATTACTGCATTTCTTTATATCATCTAGTTTCTTGGATATGAGAACTGCACTTTGTATAGCACCATGATCTACGTTCTTGGATCACAGTACGGCTCTTTGTTGTTGTTGTTTAACGCCATTTTTCAGCACAAGATAGGCTATACATGGCTGCCAGTATAACTGGTGGAGGAAGAACCTGGAAAACGCCCGGAAGAAAAACCAACCCACAAGAAGTTACTGGCAAGCTTTCTCGTGTACCCATGTTAGCCGAGCCTGAGACTCAAACCCAAGCAGACAGAGGTGAGATGGCAGTGGACCGGAAAGGTGAGCGCTTTAGACTACTCAGCCACTTGGGGCTCCTACTGCTATTTGTATAGCCCCATCATGATCAAGTTCACTGGATCAGAGTACTGTACTCTCTCTATAGCCCCAATATCTAGTTCTTTGGAAAAGAGTACTGTACTTTGTACAGCTCCATTATCTGGTTTCTTGGACAAGAGTACTGCACTCTGTATAGCTCAAAGATATAGTTCACTTAAAAATAATAATGTTCTTTGCATGACCTCAATATCTAGTTTCTCAGAAAAGAGTACAGTACATTGTACAGTCCCATGATCTAGTTTGCTGGAAAAGAATACTGTACTTTTGATTGCCCCATTCTATCAATCTTGACTTAAGTACTGAGTACTGATGTCCATTTTCTGACATCTGGACAAGTATCAGATTTAACTTTGTGAGGTGCAATGCTTTATTACATAGATAACAGTACCCTATTTCATGCCTTAAAATTTCCTATGAATACAATTAATTCTAATTACCAATTAATGTAATTCCTTATAAAACTATCCTACCTTTGGCGACCTGTTGTATTTTGGGGGCTCTGGGTATGGGGGTATACCAGGAACCCTGTCTGTTGTGTTTATACTGGGATCAGAGGAAGATCGAACCAATCTCTTCTTGTACACTGGAGAGCTGTCTTCCCTATCTCCTAGGTGACGACCTAGATCAAGGTCACTCTCATGGGCTGTGACAAAACTTAGACGATTGGTCATTGGAAACAGGTAGTCATCACTAATATCATCTTCAGGCTAAAAAAAGATGAGAAAATAAAATCATTGTGGAAGTTGTCAAAAAAGAAAAATATTTTACTTATAATATTCATTGTTCACTCACGTGCAATATAGTCCACAACTTGCTAGATAATGAATTCAACTTCTTCAAAATCAAGCCCTCCTGAATTCTTTATTGGGTCTTTATTACAAATAATTCTGTAAAAAGATTAAATAGATTCAAAACCTGTACATTGATCCCATACAACTACATAAAGTCTTGCAGTGTACATAACTGTAATTTTTACTAAGTTAGATTTTAACATATTTACCATATATATTGTTGAATTTGCACCCCTGCCAGCACCCCCACTGCATGTTACAATAAATAGCTAAACAAATACTAATTTGGTCATAAAATTAAAGAAACTAACCTTTTATTATCATTTCTTCCTCCTTTTTTTATTGTGTTGAATTTATTTCAGAAAAAATATATCCACAAACTCCATACATGTAGTGTATGGCATAGTGTAGACTATCGCTATGTCAGATAGCACAGGACACATTGTTCATTGACATGAATATAGAGAAACGAATCATGTTTGGTTGTACTCAAAGGTTGGAATATGTTATCATACTGAAAACTGGTTCCAACAAAATTAAAGAGAAGACAGAGAAATGTTAACTGATTGGTTGAAGGCACCTGCCATTTGTACATTGTATTATTGTATTAAATCCAGGTTAACTTATGACAGTTTCTCGCAAATAAAAATTATCTGAAAATACATTCACTCTGAAAGAAAATGACAGTCTTTTCACTGGCATCAGTTACAAAAAGTATTATTAAAGCAAGTTAATGCTGGATATATGAATAGAAGCCCAGGTGGTGAGTAAACACAACTTAAATAAACACAACTGGTAGCAAACAATAAACTCACTGTTTGAACTTGCAGGCAGGATATCAGATACAAAGTTATTTTATTACAAAGCATGCCCACCCTGGACGTCAACTCTGGAGTCTTTTAAGTGTGCCAATTAAAATATATATATATATATATATATATATATATATATATATACATAGAAATAGATATGCACACACACACAGTCGTCTGACATAGGCAAGCCAACTTTGGTTCCTTTTTACCAGTATTCATGAGAATTTGAACATAAATTGAAACAATGAAAGAGTTTTTAAGGTGAGACAATCTAGTGTTTGTGCATTGACATCGATAACCCAGCATCTCCCAGAAAAATTGGAGAAGAAAACGAAATCCTTCGATGAATTTGTGAAAGCCATTAGAGTTGATGATGATTTTGCCGACAATGTGATCATTAAGATGGATGGAACTCCAGTGTACTTTGATCTTATTCCTGGACAGACTGTCAACAAGAAGGGGGATAAAAGTGTGAAAATTCACACAACTGGTGCAGATTAAAAAAAAGTCTAACTTTAGTCCTTGCAGTATCTGCAGCAGGGGATGTGTTGCCCCCTGTGATTATTTTTCATTGTGTTGGGGAGCTAAAAAATGTTCATGCACCAAAAGGAAGGATTGTATGTGTGCAGGAGAAGGGTAGGGTTGATGAGGTGATGCTGCAGTGGATTAAAAAGTTTTATCTCAAGTACAAAGTTTAATATTTTTTTTAAAATAAAATTTAAGTTTGAGTGTATTTTCTGAAATGTAATTTTCTAATGATTTTAAACGTGTCCTCAATGTATTACTCAAAAAACCTACTTATGTGTCCTAGAACATACAGCGCACAAAAAAATTACTGCAACATTATTTTGTGTTCCAAGAAATATGGTGTCCTAAAATATACAGCAGTTAAGCATAGGAGACTGCAGAGTTTCTGATTTATATTCACAACAGACAGACAAATAGTCATGGAAATTAACAATGGGCCATTGATCATTACCAACAAACAATTATTTTGGACTGGCAAAAGTTTAAATGCTGACCAAGTGACCTACATATAGTTCCAAGTAAATAGTTATAACGATATGTTCAATATTCATACTTAGTGTCTCTCACCACTCATGTAACCTTCCATCGAAACATAGCATGTGGTGGTAAACTAGTTTTATAGTAGCTATGTGCTAACAAATTCATCTAACAAACAACACCAAACAAATTTATTAGTCAAATAGAGCAAACAAATTCATCAGGCAAATAAGGCCAAAACATCAGTCCCATCAGGCCAAACAAATTCATCAGTCCCATCAGGCCAAACAAATTCATCAGTCCCATAATGTCAAACAAATTCATCAGTCCCATAAGGCCAAACAAATTCATCAGTCCCATAAGGTCAAACAAATTCATCAGTCCCATCAGGCCAAACAAATTCATCAGTCCAATAAGGCCAAACAAACTGATCATTCAAATAAGGCCAAAACATCAGTCCCATAAGGTCAAACAAATTCATCAGTCCCATAAGGTCAAACAAATTCATCAGTCCCATAAAGCCAAACAAATTCATCAGTCCCATAAGGTCAAACAAATTCATCAGTCCCATAAGGTCAAACAAATTCATCAGTCCCATAAGGTCAAACAAATTCATCAGTCCCATAAAGCCAAACAAATTCATCAGTCCCATAAGGTCAAACAAATTCATCAGTCTCATAGGGCCAAACAAATTCATCAGTCCCATCAGGCCAAACAAATTCATCATTCAAATAAGGCCAAAACATCAGTCCCATAAGGCCAAACAAATTCATCAGTTCCATAAGGCCAAACAAATTCATCATTCAAATAAGGCCAAAACATCAGTCCCATAAGGCCAAACAAATTCATCAGTCCCATAAGGTCAAACAAATTCATCAGTCCCATAAGGCCAAACAAATTCATCAGTCCCATAAGGTCAAACAAATTCATCAGTCCCATAAGGCCAAACAGATTCATCAGTCCCATAAGGCCAAACAAATTCATCAGTCCCATAAGGCCAAACAGATTCATCAGTCCCATAAGGCCAAACAAATTCATCAGTCCCATAAAAACAAACAAATTCATCTGTCCCATAAGGTCAAACAAATTCATCAGTCCCATAAGGTCAAACAAATTCATCAGTCCCATAAAGCCAAACAAATTCATCAGTCCCATAAGGTCAAACAAATTCATCAGTCCCATAAGGTCAAACAAATTCATCAGTCCCATAAGGCCAAACAAATTCATCAGTCCCATAAGGCCAAACAAATTCATCAGTCCAATAAGGCCAAACAAATTCATCATTCAAATAAAGCCAAAACATCAGTCCCATAAGGCCAAACAAATTCATCAGTCCAATAAGTCCAAACAAATTCATCAGTCCAATAAGATCAAACAAATTCATCAGTCTCATAAGGTCAAACAAATTCATCAGTCCCATAAGGCCAAACAAATTCAGCAGTCCAATAAGGCCAAACAAATTCATCAGTCCAATAAGGACAATCGTAATTCAGCTGCTTCTCCTATTTTTACACTCTGTGAATTCATTTTTGTAACACATTGATCAAACCCACAATGATCTGTAACTTGTTAGACCAAACATCCCACAAGAGTACAAAGTTAATTTCCAGGACTGCAAATAAAGAAGATGGATAAACACATGTATATATATATAAGCAGTTTAATAAATACTACCTTTTTCTCTGACATCCAGATCTGTTGCTGTTGCTGAAGGTCAATCATCTCCTGAAGTTTCTTGTACCATGAATCATTGCTGCCATGGGTAATAGTGGCTGAAATGCAGGGTTGCTTTACAATGTTTATTGAACCTTTTTACTAGGCAATAGTGGCTGAAATACAGGGTTGCTTTACACTGCTTATTCGACCCCTTTTACACAAAAACAACACTAACTTTAAACTGAGTACAATAAATATTTTCTACACTACTGAACTGGTAGTGTGTGATGTTGAGCTACAAGCCATTTCAAATATCAGAATGCCATGTACCTCTTGAATAAATAGCTGTTGGTTTGTAAAAGCTTCTTCAGGACTAGGTCATGCCAGTAACAACTTAGTTTAGGTACAGATGTTTGACAGCCAATTATAGTTATGCATATATGAACTCTGCCTAGCCATAAATAACTTCAAACATTTTAATAGGGTTCACATCATTAAATTAATAAGTACAATTGGTTTATCATATATTTTTATATGCATACATCATATAAACTTTAAATAAAGTTTGTCTATTGTTTATTTACAAATTATTTTACATTTCTTTGCTTGTGGGTCACAAACCTCCCTGTGTTTCAGGAAATGTTTTAAGATTAGAATATTTTTACCTTTATTAAGAAGCTTTTATCAATCTGTAATCATACTGACAAGCTAGGTAAGGATGAAACAATACATGTACACAAAGACCTAAATCAATTTGCTTGCCTTGTGTCAAAATACAATATCAATAATACATGTACACAAAGACAAATAAGTTTGCTTGCCTTGTGTCAAAATACAGATATCATTAATAAATGTACACAAAGACTAAATGAGTTTGATTGCCATGTGTCCAAATACAGATATCAATAATACATATACACAAAGACAAATAAATTTGCTTGCCTTGGTGTCAAAATATAGTTAGCAAGAACACAATGAATGGCACATTAAATGCCTGCCATATGTTCCACTGCTATGAGACAGACAAAAGGAATTTTTGTGCAAAACCAAGTCTCTTCTTTCAGTCAGTGACCCTGCCCATAGACATTCTTACCCCAAAATCAAAAGGAATGTTCCTTTCCTCAAGTGCAAGCCATACACAAAATGTTTGATGCAGGTCTGTGGTGTGTAATTAATTAATTAAAGCATTTTTCTTCTTCCAGTCACAGTGATCTTGGCCTTTGACCTTTTGATTCTAAAACTGACAGAGCTTTTCCTTTCCCCAAGTGCAAGTCATCCACTGAGTTTAGTAACTGTAGATGATGGAGAATTTGAGATTGTGTGAGAACCATTTATCTTCTTCCAGTCACAGTAACCTTGATCTTTGACCTTTTGACCCCAAAATCAACAGAATTTTAAGTCTTAACTTCAAGTACAAACCATCCACAAAGTTTGGTAACTGAAAATGGTGGGCAAAATGAGTGACTGTGTGGAAATGGAATTGTTAACATGGATGGACAGATAGATATCACAACATGGTATTTTAAGGCAGGTGTATAAAAAGCATGTAACCATGCAATAAAAGGAATTTTGGATTGGTCTGGTGTGTTACGGCACTGCAACACAAGTAGGTTATTTAGTGCCAAGGCAACTGGAGTAAAGCGCCTTGCTCAAGGACACACCACAGTAGCGGACCCAGGCTGGCTGATGGTAGGATACAACCTGTACTCTTTTGGTCATGAGTCTGCCATGCTAACTATGAAGCCACTGTGGCTCCCTACAATGAAAAGAAGTTCATCCAAACATGGACTTTAGCCACCATGGCTGCATGCAATATAAAAAAGTTCATCCAAACATGGGCTCACCTGTGAATAGATGCTGGTAGTGTTTTTCTAGCTTCTGACTCTGTTCATACAACTTTTTAGGATTTTTGCTTGATCCTTTGGCCCACTTTGCTCTACATTCTTTGATGACATTTTTGTTCTCAACTCTCATGTATATGACAGTGGGGTAGAACTGGGCATAATTCAGCCGATCTACATTGTGTGGTGTCACATCAAGCAGGCAGTGCTTTTTCTGAGGGGAAAAAAATAACAATGTAACAGTATCAACATATACAAATATATGAGTTAGAAAATGTTCAATAATCAAAAGATGTTAAATAATTCAAACTGATCAATTATGTGAGGTTTAAACACAAGTTGCTCTTCAAGAAAAACAACGCTCCACCTACTCATTGCACATTTGTTTTTTCAGACCTGCATTTCATTTTTTTTTTTAAACAATTTATCTGACAATGAAACAAGACTCACATGTATATTGTGAAAATATTATGAAAACTATATTAAAAAAAAAAAACAGCAGAAGAAGAAAGTTAAAAACAGCTAAATGGATACAGCTTTTACAGAAAATTCATTCTATCTGCCTACTAGGTTGGGCAGTAAATTCTTTCTATTTGCCCTACTAGATTGGACAATAAATTCTTTCCATTTGCCCTACTAGGTGGAGCAGTAAATTCTGTCCATTTGCCCTACTAAGTTGGGCAGGAAATTCTTTCTATTTGCCTTAATTGGTTGGGCAAACTCTTGTTTGGACATCCAATTATACAATGATACATGCCACACTGGCAATCAAAATTGTTAGTGTTCTATTGGAATCCCTGTTTAAAGATAACTAACAGACAGCCACTCAATGCTGAGAGGTCGGTTATGTTCAGAGCTGGACTCAACTTGTGCAGTATGTAACTAATGAAAGAAAACATAAAATCCTGATAATATAAGCCAGAGTATCTCAGAAATCGAGTACAATCAGAACCATAGTAAATTTTCTCAATTAAAACATAAGCATGGAGACTACAGAAAAAGGTACTAACCCTCGAAATAATCTCCTTAATTGCTCCTAGTCTAATAATCCCAGATCTACTCTTCTTCTCAGCATCTAAGCTGCCATCATGTTCTGTGGAAATAAAAATATTTTTTTCAAATGAAAATACAAGCAAAATAACTGCATTCTACTAATTTTAAACTACTCTCAGTCTACAGAGTACAAGAAAAGATGCATAAAAACCAAGTCACTGGGTATGGTACAGACGCTTCCACAATATAATATTCATGGTTAATAAAACTGGTCAGTTTGCTAATCAGTGGATTCAAATGCATATTCACAGGACAATAAAATGGCACTGGTAATTTTGAATGAGATTCTTTGTAATATACAAAAAATAAAACTTTGGACACTTACGCGGAGACTCGAACTTTGTTGGAAAATCCTGCAGTAATTTTTCCCTGGCAACATCAGCCATTGGTCCAAAAATCACAACTGGTCGAATAAAACCAGCTGAAAAAAAATTTAAAAAAAGCAAGGCGTTTACTGATATACAAATCCCCTCCTATGGAGTAACTCATAGTAAATAAAAAGTACTGAAAAACATATCAGAGTCAATCTAGTCTGAAATTTGGTCTTTGTGACCTACTTGTGATATTCCAATTTTCCTTGGTGACGTAAGGTCAAGCTATGAAACTGATAAAAATTCAAAGTCATTCGAATGCCAAATTGGGTCACACTGACTGAGTATTTGTATGGTTATGTTACTCTCTCTCTGAGATGCAATCAAAAGTGAATTTTCATGAGTGTTTGTGAAGCAAAGTCCATCATAAAGCAAAGTCCATCATATTATGAGAGTAACAAACAGAAAACAGAAACTACAACAGTCACTCAAGCATAAAATTGGGTCAATCTGACCTAGTTTTGGTCTGATTTAGTTAATTATATCTGGTTGTACTCACATAACAATTTTCATGTGTCAATGAAATAGGGTCCATGATAAAATAGGTATAATGAAAGAACAGCTGAAAATTGACGAAGTCACTAAAGCATGCAAATTAGGTTGTAGTGATGTAGTTATTACTTTTATCTTCCCAAGATACTGAGTGATGAGTGATCGAAAACTATCTGCATATTAAGGCCCAAAAGTTTACTTAAAAATAAAGAAGTACCAGCACTTCCATGAGGAAATTATACATGATACATAAACCAATTCATATTTGTTTCAGGTAAACAGAAATAATAAAATGCAGAGTAGTAAAACATTTATCTAGCTGGTATGAACTGTAGATTCAGGTCTGAATAATTTCATGATCAATGTATTTCTGTTTTCATTTAATGATGAGCTTACATTAATTAATGAAGTTCATATCAAAATGTAGCCTAGGTTCCTTTGTGCATGATGAAACTAGCAACAAAATTTTCAGTACATCACATGTACCTGAAAAATGGGGGGGGGGGGGAAACAGCACATGACATTTTTTATATTATGCACAAATTTGCTATTGTGACTATATAATCAATCAATTATACTACACCACTGAATCAGCTCAATAAACTAAAAGTATGGAAAAACAAATGCTGGTACTCACGATCTCGTAAAACAACCCTTTCATATGCTGGAAACTTTGTCTGAAGATTAGCTGAAAAGAATGAGGATAAATCATTAACGTACAAGCCAGTAGGTAAAAATATTCATCCAATGAAAAGAAGAGCCATGTATTTGCATCTAATGGAATCACAAAGAAATTAAATTTACACTCAATACCATGAAGAATTTATGCAGTTTGTCTGAAAAAGAACATTGTACTGCAAGAAGAATTATGAATGTTTACTATCACAGATACACCTATTTTATTTTCTATCAAACATGAATTGAAGCTAATACCATGAGATCAAAGAAAACAAGATGGTTAACCTAAAAATGCAATTATAAAATCTTTTTCACAGACCATATTTAGTAATGAATGCAAGCATTTAATAAATTTACACTCATCTATCTCACAGACAATATCTAAGGATAAATGAAAGCATTTCATGAATTTACATTCATCAAAAGCAAGACAATTTCAAAAATCAGATATCTGTAAATTGTAAAACAAGTTTAAAATACATTTACATAAAAAAAGACCCATATCAGTAATCTAGTTCAATATTTCTGAGAGAACTACCTTATGCAAGTATAGCTTATTGTCATGAGAAAAACTAAAATTGTATTCTCATATGTTAATGTTAAAATAATACAATCTTAGACTAACTTTAAACTCATTATTCTGAAGAAATGCAGTTAAAATGATTAGAGTTTCTCTGACTTCTCAAATTAAAATATATTTTTTCAAGAACAGATGAATAAAATGCCATTTCCAGTACCTGTGTCATTTCTGTAACAGGTCTTGATAAGGACATTTTTTTCTTTGTTCAATTTTACTCAAAATGCACATGTGTATTGGGTAAAATGATAAGGTATCATGCAAAGACAAATAATTATCAGAAAATGGATAATCTTAGCACAAAAATGCAATCTCTCCACTGATAAGTTTTAAAAATATAGTACTGACATGCTTTGCTAAAGGTAATGATTGATAAATGGCATAAGAGGATTTAAAATTTAAATGAAAAGAATTTTTAAACATATTTGTATGTCATAAAGCTATAGTATGGCTGTAAGGCAGGCACATACGAATTTTGCACAAGTAGAAGTATGGAACACAAGGCCCAAGTGGACCTGATATCACTCACCAGCTGACTACTACCTAACATGGAAGTGCAGTTGCGCAAGAAATTTGGGGTAGTATGATGCTTGCTGATATTTTAACATCTTTAAAGCTTTTATTTAATGATGGATCTAAAATATTTGTATGCATCTGACAGACCCTTGTGCAGGATGCTTTGTGTCAATTTTTTTGTCAAATTCTGCTCAGCAGTTCTTGAGAAAACGTTGTTAAAAGGTTTTTCTCTTTTTAATGATGATAACAATATCTGAAGGCAGAACACCATCATCTGTATAAATTTTAAAGGCTTTCTTGCCAAATTAGTCTGATTCAGAAAATTCCACTGAAAACCGAGCTTGAAATGAAGTTATTTAAGGTTTCTATTTATAGGGCATATTTGATGGCAGATCAGCATAATTTTGTACATATGTCATTCATGGTAGGATGATTTCTGTTAAATTTAAATGAATTGTGATATTTTAGGAAGTTTTAATACTTTTAATAACATCAGTCAATCACAGTAATAACTCTACCAATATAAAAGGTCTTTATACCAAGATGTATATTGTTGAATTTGTTTAAATTCTGTTCTGCAGTTTTGAGAAAAAAAACCCCACTTAAATCATTTGCTATTTTTTGCAACAGTGGCAATGTTTGATATTAGACTGACAGCAAATGTACAAAATTAAAATGTATTTATTCTTTACTCCAGGATACCTTCTGTACAATTCAGTCAAATTCTGTTAATCGGCTTTGGAAAAGTCAAGATGTAGTTTTAGAAACAGCAATTGTATCTGACTGAATACTGACATAATATGAGCAAATTTATGTCTTTCATGCCTGAATGCTTTTTCAGATTCTGTTCACCAGTTTTTAGAAGTTAGTTAAAGGTTTTTCCATTATATTCACGATGACCATATTTGATGACAGGTCAGCATCTTTTGTATAATCTTTAAAGCCCTTCATGCCAGGGTGCTTTTTGTTTAATTTTGGTCAAATTTTGTTATGAGATGACATCATTTCAACATGTTTCAATTTTTAGTGCAGACTGGAATCATTTGTATAAACCTGAAAAGCCTTTAAGCCAGAATGTTCTCTGCCAAATATGGTTGAAAGTAGTCAAGTGGTTGTTGAGAAAAAGTTGAAAATAGCAATTGTTGATGTATGACACACAACACCTGATGTACACTAGATACAGTACTATACCATAAGCTCATTTGATGTACACTAGATGCAGTACCATTTCATAAGCTTATTTGATGTACACTAGATGCAGTACCATTTCATAAACTTATTTGATGTACACTAGATGCAGTACCATTTCATAAGCTCATTTAGTCTTATGGCTAGGTGAGTTAGAAATTGACTGAAGATAGCAGTGATAATGAAGATGTGTGAGACTACTGCAAAGTGCTTAGGTGACCTTGGACGTGCGCATAATGGCAAAAGCAGTGAGGACACTTTAAATATTTACATTACACATGTAACACTGACAAATTTACAGCTTTTTCAGCTTTTTAGTGTGCTCTGATAATTTACAAAATTCTTCACAAAATTGGCCACTTTTCATCTTTTCAAACATTTTTTGGCACTTACTCACTATGTCTGTTGATATGTATTTAAAAATACACTATTTCATCTTCATAATATGTTTGGACAAATTCTGCTGCTGCTGCTTAGCTGACAACCGGACACAGACGGACTGACAACCGGACACAGACGGACTGACAACCGGACACAGACGGACTACTAAGGTTCCAAAAGAAAATGTACAGAGTTTGTTCTGTACATAACAGAAGGAAGGTATAAAAATACTTTTGAACTGCACAATTACTGAAAGCATGAGCAAGTTCAATGCTATGTATGTGTTGGCATTTAATGGCACATCAGCAAATTAATGGCTATATGATGCAATTAAAAGTAAAGTTCTAAAACAACTCAAGTGAGTGTGTGTGTGCATGTGTATTTTGGATTTTGAATGTAGCTTATTAAAAGTTTTCAGTCATATTGCTTCAATGTCTGCAGTGTGGCAATTTAGAGTAATTTCTAGCACTGGGGCATCATGACACAGACATGCTGCATCATGTCCCACCCGGTCACATTATCCTGACACCAGGCAGACCAGTCCTAACACTAACCTCTTAATGCTGAGTGCCAAGCGAAGCAGCTGTTAGGACCATTTTTATAAGTCTTTGGTATGACTTGGCCAGGGTTTGAACCCATGACCTCCTGCATCCGAGACAGACGTTCTAATAAACTGAAGTAAATTAATTAAAATCTTAACATGCGTATGCTTCTATCATCATACTTTATGCAGAAATGCTACTGGTTAAAAAAATGGACAAGATATTATTTTGTAATCCTAAAAAGAGGAAAATGTTTATAAACGGATAAGGGATCAAAGTTTCGTTAAAAATGCCATGCTTAAAAGTATGTGTAGTGAGCTTGGTGAAATGCTCTTCATGGACAAGAAAATAAAACTTAAAAAAAAAAAATAAGAAGAAAAATTGAAAATGAATAGAGACTTACATAAAAAACAACACAAATAAAATTAAAGTAAAATCAGGTACAAGGAATAAAAAGTGCAAGTTCAAAATAGAGCCAAGGGGATGTTAAATGGAAAAAACAAGGTCTACTCTAGCATTGTGTTCTTCCTTGTTCTTACAAGCTTGCACTAATGCTACTGTTAGGAAATGGGAATAAAAGATTTGGAAATTCCAGGTACAAAATATAGATATATATAATATATAGAGAGATATAATTACATTCAGGCAGCATAACTTACCCCCATCCTCCACTACAAACCAAAACACTTTCCAATAAGTACTCAGGTGCCAACACAAAAACAAACAAAAATGAATCAAAGCAAAACACCAAAACAAATGAACACAAATAAATATTTGGTTAACAAATGTAACAAAAATGAGAGAAAACTGGAACAATTCTTTTTGCATAAAAAGGCTGTTAGGGGCAAGTATCACCAGGCAGAGAGGTTCAGTTCAACAATAGCCAAATGAATACTTGTTGGTGCTTAAACAATTTATGAAATTACTTGAATAAGCAATATCGATACAAAAAGAGAATTTGGTCATGATAATATTTTACATCCAAGTGTATTTTTTCATGCATATCCCAAAATAAAACCCTCTTTCCATAACACTGCTAGAATTTACTTTTTCAGAAAGGGTAATCCCCAATCCCATAAAACTGTATATAATCCAAGATACATACCCAGGACTTGTAACATTGCCTGTGGCAGTGTCAAAATTATAAATTTAAAAGCTCAGGTCAGTTTGTAAAGGATTTAGCTACCATTTGTTCAAGTGATAAACAGAAAAAAACAACAAAGTCTCTTCTTAAACAAGGTCTGCATGTTGAGCCCAAGATAAAATCATTGCTTAAAATCTTTAATTAACCCTTAACCTCAACACCAGATAAGAGATTGCAGATTGCAATGTCTCATTTCCCACTAATGTGGGCTAAACAAAACTGATACACTAGTCAAGGCATTTTTTCCCCTTTACTTACAAAATATTACATCTTCCCAGTGATCTTTACTTAAAGATTTGGAACGTCGTGCTGATCTTCGTTTGAAAAGATTTCCACGAATTTTGCTCTGAGTATTTTCCTTTTCTTCATCAGGATTGGAATGACTCGATAAGATCAGCTGTTCTGCTCTGAAATTGACAAATTCATAAACTATATCAATTAATGCAAAAATGAACAGTCAAATAAACTTATAATTAGATGGACTAACTATGTAACATAAGAAACAAATGAACTTACAATTAGAAGGACTGACTGTTTAATATAACAATCAGATAAACTTATAATGGGACGGACTGTGTAATATAACAGATAAACTTATAATTAGATGGACTGTGTAACAAACAAGCACAATGGATGAAGGTACACATCCACACAATATAAAATATATAGACTATATGAAATCCACAAAGAAAGACATTTTTGACAATATAAATTCTACAATTCAAAGCAAGTACTAAATAAGAAGCTGTTAGGTTCTTCTCAAAATTGACAATATAGATATTCAAAGAATTATTCCCAAATTATATCAACAATTCCAATGAATGCACTAAATTGTTATGGATTTAAATTTAAGTATTCAAAATAAATGCTCTTATCACATTTCATGACCGTGCAAGTTGTTGTTGTTGCTGTTGTGGGTTTAGCACCATTTTTCAGCAACTATAGGCTATAAATGGTAGCCTGTATAACTGGAAGAGGAAGAACTCAGGAAAACACCGGTAAGAATCACTGACCCATGGGAAGCTACTGTCAAGCTTTCTCACATACCAACATTGGCCAAGCCCGAAACTATAACCCATGTGGATAAAAGTGAGATGGCAGTGATCAGTAAAGGCAAGCACCTTAGACCACCTGGCCACCCAGGGTCCCTACCGTACACATAATATTGTCAAAGAAAGGGAACTAAGTTCTAATCTTTCAATTTATAAAAAAGCATAAAATATGCCTTTGTTGACTTTGCTAACAATACTACCCCTCAAGATGAATGGACCCCTATCATGACTGTACATGCAACAATGTCTAAGAAATAGAACTGACTGCAAAACCAAATGCTGAACCTTACGACAACACATGGTTAAATAGACAATTTCATTACACAATTCTAGTACTTTCATTTGCAAACACATGGTTCATAAACACATCTTGTTATACAATTCAAGTACTTTCAAAGATGACCATACAGTTCATAAATATATTTCATTCGACAATTCAAGTACTTTTCAAGGAAGAAGTTTTAGCTTTCAAACATTAACTACATCTGAATTTACCCCTAGTGGAGCAGTAGACTACTTACTATCGCATATATCCTCTTTTAAGTTCATTTGAAAAAAAAGTAACATTTACAGTACAAAATGAGTCCATATTATTTATGGTATATTACTGTGTACAAATCGAACTACAAACAACACTGATGACCCTGATCTGTCACTGCATAATGCACCAGTAGATCAGGGTCTATGTTGTTTGTTCTACTCCTAACAAACAGCTTAGACCCTGATCTATCAGTGCTTTATGCAATGCAGATCTGGTTCTGTGCAGTTTGCTGCTGGACTCTACTTACAGGAATATATGGTACATCAAGATCTGTCAGAGTACTGTCTCTTTTGGCCAGCTTTCTCTGGTTTTATTTTTCCTAATCTTCAAGTAATATGTATCTAGACTTTCCAATTTCTCATAAAGTTTTTTGCAAAGTTCTTCATACATTTCAAGTTTCATATGTGCTATATTTCTATGTTCCATGATTTGAGATTTTTCCTGTGTTTTGTGCTTTAATACACAGATCTGCACTTTTCCAAAGAAGAGGGAATCTTTAAACAATACAAAAAAGTCTTCATTCTGTTGCTAATGATCTGAAGGCATTATGAATTATATGCAGTTCACAGGATCCAATATTTTTTAACAAGTGACCATACCACAGCTCAACTTGGCTCTGCACTATGCCATACAAGTCTGAGTTAATTGTTTGTTGTTGTTGTTGTTGTGGGACTTAACGCCATTTTTCAGCACACGATAGGCTATACATGGCAGCCAGTATTAATGGTGGAGGAAGAAACCGGGAAATCCACGGAAAGAACCACCGACCCACGAGAAGCTACTGGCAAGCTTTCTCACATATCCACATTCGCCGAATCTTAGACTCAAACCCATGCAGACAGAGGTGAGATGGCAGTGATCCGTAATGGAGAGCGCTTTAGACCACTCGGCCACTCGGGGCCCCGTTAATTGTTTGTCCATCCATGCTAATTTGGATCATGTCATGTACATTACAGTGATTAAAATTTGCCAATTTGAAAAGCTGAGTAAATCCTTAACACTGCAATCCAAAGTATCTAGTGATAACTTCATGTTTCACTATGCCGTTTTTTCAGATGAATGTCCATTTGTTTCTCGTGCATTATTTTTAGCTGAGACTTGTAAAATAGAAACAGCAATGGGCACTTTATTTTTGTGTTTTTTACTTGTGGCTCATAAAAAAGAAACAAAAACGCTATTATTTTTTTACATTTAGACGCATAAAAAAGAAACACCAATGGGTGCTTCATTTTTTATTCTGTTCATTGACTCATAAAAAAGAAACATGGGCCCTTTATTTTATTTTGTTTTCACTGAAACTTGTAGAAAAGAAACACAAATGGGCCCTTTATTTTTCATGGAAGCAAGTTCTGAAGTACACATAGTACAAAAGACACTGAATGTTTTTCTTTCTCCACATGAAAATGTTTTTAGGCTATGCCGCTGTGTTGAAACATGGTTCATAACAACTCACTAATAATTTCATTGGATTTATAGGAAGAATGTGTGACAATGGTATAGAGTCCACAACATTTCATATTTAAAAACATTGTCCTAAGACAAAAACTCTGAAATATTTTTGTTAAACTAGGCCTTGGTGCAGACAATGTAGCTGAGGGGGCTTTTGGGGGGATCGGTTGGGTGGGTGGCACTTCCCCATAGATGTATACTTTACTGCTTTGAAAGCTTTTACAGCTCAGTTAATATGACATGCATTCATTATCTCATGGTGGGAAATCTAAAATGAAGCCAAGTACTAACGAGTGTACAGCATAAGTAATGCTACCAGCTGTCTTATCAAGCATTAAATGACCCATAATAAAAGTCAATGAGATCAAGTTTCTTCTTTTTAATATTTATTTATTATTTCATTATATTTTTTAAATAAGTAAATTCAACCAACAAAAATCATTTTTCAACATAGTCTGAACCTGGCAAAACTGACAGCAACAACAAAAATATTGTCGGAAAAGCCAAACTATGTCTTGTATAATCTGTACAAAACTCTTGGTCTTTATCATTGATATGTTATGCCTACCTGTTTTTATTTGGAATTATTCCCTTCTGGGTTTCCTGGTTATTGCGTCCCACCCTAACTGCCAGCCAGGAGCCAACTACACCACGAAACAAGGTGTCCTTGATGTGGAAAATATCACCTTTGACGAAAGACAGCTCCCCTGGTTCGGACTGATCATAATTGAAATGTGTCCTGAAAGAAATATTTTGTATGTAAAAACTGAAATAACTGATCAACCGATCGAATGTATCATTACAATTTTACACTGAACAGTGTAGTGGCACATGTGGTGAAATCATGCCCATTTTACACAGATTTTAATGAGGTACATACAGTGAAATCATGCCCATTTTACACTGAATTTTAATGCAGTACATGCAGTGAAGTTATGTCCATTTCACACTGAATTTTAATCTTAATAGTATTTCCGTAAAACCCCATCATTCAAAAATTGGTTTTGTGGAAATTTACCAGCCAGAGTGAAAAATGACCTCAAATCAAAAGGCAACAACAAGGATCACAGTACCAAATTTGCTACCAGTTTTAGCTAACTGGTAAAAAGATCTAAAATGAAACTTTTTGTTACCAAGAAGTTTAAAGAAAAACTCTGTGAAGAAAGGTTTGAAATTTAAAGAGCTTGTAGATCAAAATGAAAGTCAATCCTTCTCTTCAGCAATTCCCAAGAATTTTCTAACAAGCACTTTCACAATGACAGGAGTATAGTCCTAAGAAAACAAGTTTTTTTTTTAATATCAGTGGCATCGCACAATTCAGTATTATTTCTGGTCAAAGACAATAGTAGGTAACTTGTCCTACACAATGGAGTGACAACATTATAAAGAAACTAACTTGTGTGAAGTAAAAACTATTGATACTTGGCAAGCCAATTTGCTAAAGAATTAAAAAGTAGGCAACAAAAAACTACTTCATATTTAACTCTAACCCTGAACAGTATTTCCTTTTCAAAAATAAGTTTTATTTAAAAGCAAATATAAACATATCAAATATTCCATGGATGCTGATACAATATTGTATCACTAAGTGTTGCAACTTTCCACAAAAACTGACACCATTAACACTATGTAGTAGTGATAGCTACTTTCCACAAACACTGACACCATTAACAGTATGTAGTAGTGATAGCTACTTTCCACAAACACTGACACCATTAACACTATGTAGTAGTGATAGCTACTTTCCACAAACAGACACCATTAACACTATGTAGTAGTGATAGCTACTTTCCACAAACACTGACACCATTAACACTAAGTTGTAGTGATAGCTACTTTCTACAAACACTGACACCATTAACACTATGTTGTAGTGATAGCTACTTTCCACAAACACTGACACCATTAACACTATGTTGTAGTGATAGCTACTTTCCACAGATATTGATACCACTGACACCATGTTGTATCACAAACTGCTGAGGGGGTCTGTGGTTTTGTGTGTCTGATGCCATTTTTCAACATATAATAGGCTATACACGACAGCCAGTAAATTTGGTGGAGGAAAATCCTGGATAAACCACTGGAACAACCACTGACCAACAGGAAGTTACTGGCAAGCTTTCTCACATGCTGGAGCTAAGACTCAAACCCGTGCAGACTTTGGTGAGATGCTCGTAAAGCCAAGCACCTTGTACCAACCTGCCCCCACCCCACCCCACTAATTGTTGAGATATAACATATACTTTGAAAGTAGCAATAATTTGTCTGTTTATGTTGCCGAGTTTGACATTTTATTTCTGAATGTATTATAAATTAGAAGAGACAGTAAACAAGCAAAGCTATGACTTGATGAAAACAAAAACACATTATTCCACATGTAAGAAAACTACTTTATGGTTAATAATACTGTATATACTCACATACGAGTCAGTTCCAACTGCAAGCAACATAGACACTGAGCTGCCTTCATATAATGCATTGGCAGATCAGGATTAGTCCTAACAAACTCCATAGAGCTAAATTTGCTGCCGCATTATATGACAGCAGACCTGGGTCTATGAAATTTGAAGTTGGACTTGACTATAAATGAGTATATATGGTAATTGGTATGGAAGGAAAATATCAAGACAGGGACAAACATATATTATTTCAATTAGCAGTAAAAAGGAGTATTGTGATGTACCTGATAAAGAAGGAGTCCCCTGCTTCATGGCTTGTCATAATCCGGTCAAACTCTGTTGAAGATACAATATTTCAACATAACTACTTTATCCTGAACATGTTCCCAAAAAAGTCAAAGCACTCAAGGCATGTGGTTAAATTACATGATATTGCTTGATGTACCATGTGGTTAAATTACAAGATATTGCTTGATGTACACATGTGGTTAAATTACAAGATATTGCTTGATGTACCATGTGGTTAAATTACAAGATATTGCTTGATGGTGGTTAAATTACAAGATATTGCTTGATGTAACCATGTGGTTAAATTACAAGATATTGCTTGATGTAACCATGTGGTTAAATTACAAGATATTGCTTGATGTAACCATGTGGTTACATTACAAGATGTTGCTTCATGTAACCATGTGGTTAAATTACAAGATATTGCTTGATGTACACATGTGGTTAAATTACAAGATATTGCTTGATGTACACATGTGGTTAAATTACAAGATATTGCTTGATGTAACCATGTGGTTAAATTACAAGATATTGCTTGATGTACACAATATAGTTAAATTACAAGATATTGCTTGATGTACCATGTGGTTAAATTACAAGAGATTGCTTGATGTGCCCATGTGGTTAAATTACAAGATATTGCTTGATGGTTAAATTACAAGATATTGCTTGATGTACACATGTGGTTAAATTACAAGATATTGCTTGATGGTGGTTAAATTACAAGATATTGCTTGAGGTACCCATGTGGTTAAATTACAAGTAATTGCTTGATGTACCCATGTGGTTGGTGGGAAATTATGCTACATGTCTGTGGCATAATACCCCAGTGCTAGACATCACTATAAACTGCCACACTGCAGACATCATTGCAATATGACTGGAAAATTGTTAAAGCTGCGTTAAAAAAAATCCAAAACACCCCCACGCCCACACCTTACAGCTCATGGTTAACACACTGCAGCTCAAATGATGAACACATTACAGCTCATATAATTAACCTATGAAGCTTGTTTCATTAATTTTCTCATACCTTCTTTTTTGTACTGCACAACTAAAGTCACCATTCCTGTAAGACTGGTGAGGTAGGTCACCGCTTCCTCTCGAGACTGGCCGACAATGTCATGCTCATTTGCCTGCAAAGGAATTTTTAAAAATATTCTAGGATATGACAAATATCAAGGATTAGTTATTCTTTTCATATGATGTTTCTGTAGTGAGCTGAATAAAAACATTAAAACTGTTCAACAAATCTCGTCAATTTCTTATGAAACGTAAAGGTGAAATTCTGTTGACCCCATGAATAAATATTACACCAATGTTGTGTTTAAACCATCAGGAATGTGACATATGGCGACATGATGTGTAATATTACAAGAAACCTCCCAACAGTATTATGTGATGCTATACTGTGACATGATTTGTCATATTACAAGAAAAATCACATCAATGTGATGTGATGCAGATTGTGATGTATGATATTACAAGAAAAATCACATCAATGTGATGTGATGCTAATTGTAATGTATATTTACAAGCATTATCACATCAGTGTTGTATCATAAATCCTGTGTCTTTAAAAAGAGTTTCACACAATACTCTCTTGACTGAGAACTTTGCAGTTATTAATTTAATGCATCTCTGTAAAACTTTAATTGTCAAACAGGCTGATGTTACAAGTCATCAGATAAACAATACTTTAGTTTTCAATCTTCTGATACAGCAGATCAGACACAAACTCAATCTCTTGATGCACCAGATAAACACAAATACTATCTGCTGATACAGCAGATCAGACAAACTCAATCTGCTGATATAGCAGATCAGACAAACTCAATCTGCTGATACAGCAGCTCAGAAACAAACTCAATCTACTGATACTTAAGATCTACACAACCTCATTCTGCTGATGCAACAGATTAGACACAAAAGCTAAACCTTACAACTGCCACACAAGATCACGAGAATCTTAAGCTGGGTTGATGCTGATATGTATGCTGATCAATACATCAACTGACAAAGGACAGGTTTTATAAAATCCTTTAAAAGTTTTACCTTGAGAATCTGATCTCCCTCCGTGAGACCCTCTCCCTCAGCTGCACTTCCTGGTTGCACGTTAGCAATAAATATTCCAGTGGCATTCCCACCTGCTAGTCGTAGTCCAAGTCCAACATCAGGTTCTTTCTTAAATGTGACAGATCTGGGATCAAGTCTGAAAGTTAATGGGATCAAATTAGTTATAGTCTTGAATAGTTCTCCATTTCTGAGAGTTTTCAGTGGGTCATAAGTATCTGAGAACATTGCAATAAATATTTCATTTTATATGCAAATAAAATTAGGTATGATGCTGCCTAGAATAAAATGTCAAGTACTAGAAAAAATGTCTCCACTGAATTGTGGTCAATTTTAAACAAACACATATACACTAAACATATGATCATGTAACAAGAATCATCCCACCAATATGGTGCAAGCAAAGGGCAAAGTTCAAACTGGGGCCACAACTTCAGAATATTTTTCAGTGGAAAATGATGGAAATCAATCTTAAGAATTCTTACTGCACAGCCTCATACCAATTCCGGTTTCAATCCACAAGTCCTCAAAAGTTGTAGAGTGAATATTATTTTTTTTTTCCCTCACTAAAATGAATTTGGGACATACTGGATGGGACATATTTGGGTCATAAAAATACAGCCAGTAAATTATTGTATGTTTAATAACATATATGATTCAAGGTCACAGATATCCCTTTCACCATACCAATGAGTACGTTTCTTCCAAAACATGAATATATTGAAAAGAATTAGGCAATGCTTTCCATCCCACTGTTACATTTAAATAATTTACAATTACAAGACACTGTAACCGGATGGTATTTAATCATTTCAATGTACAACTAATCCATATGTCAGACAACTGTGGACTGCTATTAATTTATGTTGTTTTGCAAATGTCCCATTTGTTAGTACACAAATCTGTGGATATCCCCCGAACACAAGTTTCATTTCTTTTCACTGTGGATCATCTGATGTTGGGTCTACATGGTCATGGTTCGAGCAAAATTGGTAACCAGTAAACAAAAGTGAATCCAAAGTATACCTACCAAATGAGGTTAGTGTAAGCTTAGTAATAGGATTCTTAGGAACTATGGTACTTGCCGGATATCTTTTCTTTTCTCCACATATCTCCTGAAAATGAAAGGAATACACAATCACCAGACTGGAAATTTGGACAATGCTAAAAATACATAATGGATATTTACTTGCATCAAGTGAATAACAGCTAAATTTCACTGAATGGGTGAAAATGCTAGCAGTTTTTCACCTGTGACAAAATATATCCATTATTCATTTACAACAAACAAATTTTCTTTTTTATTTTATGCCCAAAACATTCTGGCTAGCTGCAGTGTGTAACAAACTGAAGTAGCAGATTTCTTAGGGTAATGTCAGTTGATTACTGCTTCTATTCTGCCATGTTTTGTGTACATTCACACAGAAAACTTGAGTAGTAACAATTCTTTATCCTGAATCAAGGTAATGAAGCACATACTTGTGGAATTCGAAAGTGACAGGCCAACCTGCTACCAATGCACAAAGAATGGACAACATGGTGAATGAAATTCTTTGGTCATAACTTTATCAAAGTCCACTGAAAAAAAATAAATTGTTACAGTACGCTAAATTTAAACTAATACTGAAGCTGCTGTTTTCTTCCCTCTTTCATTTAAAACCACAATTTCAATTTGGAATGAATAGTACAGATCTTTAAATTTAGTATTTTCCAATGTAGTGGTTGCTGTAAGAGATGTTAACCACAATTACAACAATTCAATCCTGTTCAAAGTTGGAATGTACAGACTTTCCATGGATTTTGACACAAAAACAGTGACTAACTTCTGACTACAGGTGTTTGTTAGAGCAGCTGGAGAGACAATTAATACACCATTGCACACACATTGCAACCAGAACACCCTCTCACTAATAAAAGGATGAGATCTGTCATCATAGTTTTTCATATGGACCAATGAAAAGTGGTGTAGTCCAATCAAGCCGTCACTTTTTCAAGTTACTACTTAGCAAATAAGCAAATAGATTGTACAGCTAATTTTATTTGGATATTTTATATAATCATAATATTATCTTGGCAAAATGCTTGTAGAGAATTATTTACCACCAAGTGTTAATAACTGATAAAGATTGAAATATTCATTATTTGTGCATTGTTTTACAACAAATTTATCAACAAGAAATGATACATTAAGAATGCTGCAGAACACCCTACCAAACCATTACAATAATGTCAAAATACACCAAAAAGTTTTTTTGTTTATATACAAGTGATCCATTTTTGTAGAAACATGCATGCCTTGATGCATTTTGAAAACTACAGAATGATGGAGTAACAGCAAGTTTAAGATGCACACTATGTATGTGCAGTACCTGTGACCAGAAGTACAAAACATTTTGCTTATACAAATGTATACAGCAGTGGCCTAATGGTTTACATCTTGCTTGTACAATGTATACTACAGTGGCCTAATTGTTTACATCTTACTTGTACAATGTATACCGCAGTAACCTAATTGTTTACATCTTGCTTGTACAATTTATACCACAGTTGCCATGCGGTTTACATCTTGTTTGTACAATGTATACAGCAGTGGCCTAATGGTTTACATCTTGCTTCTACAAGATGTAACAGTGGCCAAGTGGTTTGTATCTTGCTTGTACAATGTATACTGCAGTGACCTAGTGGTTCATATCTTGCTTGTACAATGTACACAACAGTGGCATAGTGATTCATATCTTGCTTGTACAATGTATACTGCAGTGGCCTTGTGGTCTACATCTTGCTTGTACAATGTATAATGCACTAGCCTGGTGGTTTACATCTTGCTTGTACAACGTATATAACAGTGGCCTAGTGGTTTACATCTTGCTTGTCCAATGTATAATGCACTGGCCAAGAGGTTTACATCTTGCTTGTACAATGTATATAACAGTGGCCTAGTGGTTTACATCTTGATTGTACAATGCAGACCTGCCAACCCTGACGAGTCTGTCTCAGTAAGGCAGCCGATTTTTTTCCGTAAGACTGACCAGTTTTCAGTAAGGTGTAAAAAATATCACAAACTACTAATGTAAAGCTGGAAAACATAATTAAAGAGTTAGGCATTCAAAACATGCAGCGATGATAAACATTATGTTCAACTAAAAGTTTGTAAAGTATGCATATACTTAATTTACCACTAGTACAGTTGCACAAACTTTAGTTCAAAACCCTATGCAGCTCAACGGCTTGTTGCTATCTCTCAACTTGAGGTAATTCTTGGAAATTCTTTTTTCATTCACATGACGATGGCAATCATATCTCCCACCATGAGAAATACTCAAATTGGCATGTGATGTCCAATAAACGTAATTGTGTCCCTTTCAGTTTTTATTCACAAGAATCTGAATATTCCTTTTTAGTCTTTTGTGCCGATTATTAACACTTTTCAAGAGGGTTATTCTCCCTTTCGTCTTAAACATGAATCACTTGCTGGACGCCATTTTTAAAAAAATTCTATAATCAACAGTTTGATCATGCAGATGCTTCGCATGAACAAATAGGTGCAGTTTAAAGTATCTGAGGTGCTGCTGTAAAGTTAGCCTGGTTCCCTAACTAATTTCACTAATTCTAATATGAAACCCAGATCCAAATCAAACAGATGAACCAATTATCCGGATTTTTTTGGCAACAATCATTTTCCCGTAGTTTTTGCTTTTATACCATTAAGTCTGTATTTTAAGGGCAAGGTTCGTAAGACCTGCGGCAAAATCATATGGGCTGGCAGGTCTGACAATGTATAATGCACTGGCCTAGTGGTTACATCTTGCTTGTACGATGTCTATAACCAGTGGCCTAGTAGTTTACATCTTGCTTGTTGTTGTTGTTGTTGTTGTGGCGCTTAATGCCATTTTTCAGCACACGATAGGCTATACATGGCGGCCAGTATTAATGGTGGAGGAAGAAACCGGGAAATCCGCAGAGAGAACCATCGACCCACGAGAAGCTACTGGCAAGCTTTCTCACATATCCACATTCGCCGAATCTTAGACTCGAACCCACGCAGACAGAGGTGAGATGGCAGTGATCCTTAACGGAGAACGCTTTAGACCTCTCGGCCACTCGGGGCCCCCATCTTGCTTGTACAACGTACACTACAGTGGCCTAGTGGTTTACACCTTGCTTGTACAATGTATATAACAGTGGCCTAATGGGTTTACATCTTGCTTGCACAATGTATTCTGCAGTAGCCTAGTGGTTTACATCTTGCTTGTACAATATATACAACAGTTGCCTTGGGGTTTACATCTTGCTTTTCTAATATAAAGCTCAGTGGCATAATGGTTTTCAACCTCAGTCAATTACAACATCAGTCAAAAAACTGGTAGAGTCTAGGTTCTAGTGACCTAGTGGTTTACAATATTATTCAATTACAGGTAGGCTCAGTTCAAGTGACCTAGTGGTTTACAATATCAAACACAGGAGCGTATCTGTTCAAGTCTGCAAAGAGGTGTAGTGTTTATGAAGGCCTTATTGAAAAATAGAGTTCCAATATCTACAATAACAACCAGCTTCACTGGTGCCAATAGACTGGGATGACCATATGTCAAGATGAAATGGAGAAAGTAAATAAAAGAAAAGGTCAGCTTTAAATGAAATCAAGCCAATGCTTGGATACATACTCTTCATGGTGCCGTCTAATAATTCCAATATCTGTTTTGTCTCCAGGAGGGCTGTATTGGTCCTCCACACGTCTCTGTTCTTGCCTCCATAAATCTTCTCTATCGCTGTAGTAGCCATCTTTTTCTCGTGAAGACATGTAAAAGTCATCAGGACGTAGAAATTCTTTCCCTGGGCTAGGAGGTCTTGGTGGAATGTCTTTTAAGTAAAAAACATTCAAATAATTCACAAGTTAAGAAAAAGTTACCTAAGTTACTTATTTTAAACCTAAATTCCGACTGCCACCCTTATTTCCTTTACCTCTTTGTTCTCGTTTTTTTTTTGGCCTCTTTTTTTCCGCTTTATTTTGGCAAGGTATTTTAAAATTATCGCTTGGCAGTGGTTCATAAGTTTTAAGACAGTGTCAGTCACATGAATGTATGAGATACTCGCTCTTTCTCCTTACCTGTAGCTAGACTGGCTCTGGTGCATTTGATGTTATATTAGCACCATTTTCATTTGGGATCAATCAGACATCATAAAACGTCTTTCAGTGAAAACCACACACTGATATGACTATTCATTCAGGCAGAGCAATGATAACTAAATTTTCAAGATAGCTGCCATGATGGCCATACTCACCATTTCCATTTGGGACAAAGTAGATGTTATAAGAAGTCTTTTAGTGAAAACCCTATGTTGTTATGACCACTGTGATGCCCATATTTGGTCTTCAGATCAGCACCATTTTCATTTAGGACCAACTAGACATCAAAAGAAGTCTTTTCTTGGCAACCAATTTTGAAATGACCATCCATGTGGGAAGAGTAGTAAAAACAAACTTTTCAAAATGGCCACTGTAGTAACCATACTGGATGTCAGAAAAGTGTAATTTTCATTCAGGACTAACTACACATCATAAGCAGTCTTTCAGTGAAAACCTCATGTTGACTTAGCCATCCATTTATTAAGAGTTATGATAAAAAGATTTTCAACATGGCCATTGTGGCAGCACATACTGGAAGTCCAAGCAGCAGCATTTTCATTTCACACCAGCTAGTCCACAGGATGAATGTGTGTGTCAAGTTTGAAGGCAATCCTCCAAGTAGTTTAAGAGGAGTAGCAATAAAAAAACTTGTGCTAAAGGACACTGGACAACAAACAACAAACCACCCCATAAGCTCTTTGACCAGTAGAGCTAAAAAAAGGGGCAGGTCTTTAGAGTTCTGCTGAATTCTTAAACAAGCAAAACAAAATAGGACCATACAGTGCCAGAAAGTTCATATTCTATTTTGGATGAATGTCAGATTTGTTATTATTGTTGTTGTTATTATTATTATTATTATTACTTGCACAACCTGAATCATCTATTCACAATGGCAACATTATGTTGGACTGAGGTACTCAGAATCTTTAGCAAGGAAGACAGAATCTATTTTGTGGCTTCATATGACACTGATCCAGAATAATAAGTGACTGACTGATTAGTGGTTGGCAAAAATCCAGAATACTAAGTGACTGATCGACTGATTAGCTATTGGCAATGATCCAGAATACTAAGTGACTGATTGATTAGTGATTTGCAATGATGCGATATACTAAGTGACTGATTGATTAGTGATTGGCAATGATCCAGAATACTAAGTGATGAATTGATTGATTAGCGATTGACAATGATCTGGAATACTAAATGACTGATTAATTAATTAGTGGTTGGCTAAGATCCAAAATACAAAGTGACAGACTGATTAATTAGTGATTGGCAATGATCTGGAATACTAAATGACTGATTGAATGATTGATTAGTGATTGGCTGAATATCAACACATGAGAGATTATATTGTGTCACAGCCACTTAAGTCAAGTGTCTTGCCCTGAGACAAACAATGGCATCTGACTTGGTCTGGGCAGGATTGGCCCCTTCTGCTTGTAAGCTGAAATTGCTAACCACTAAGTGACTAGATTAAGTAAATTGCAATATATTCATCTTTACCTGATTCCATGCTGGTTGGCAGGGGTGGCCTAGGGGGTGCCTCATGATCATAGATGTATCTTCCATCATACTGGGCATGGGCATTGTTAGGATATGCCCCTGGTGGATGTTCAGCAGGTGACCTATGACCTTTGTAAAGGTCATCATCTATTGGTCCCATTGGTCGGTACAGGTTGATGTTTTCATCTGTTCGTTTGGGAAGAGTGCTTTGTAGTGTACCATAACCTAAAGAGTATTCTGTTAAATAAAATATCCCTTAAGATTCCTAATTAAAAATAGGATTATTTTTTATCACAATAAATATCAACAAGTCTTTTCCAAGGAATTCATGCTGGCCCCTATATTTCTTTAGAAGAGTCCCTTGAAAAGAAGAGAGTTCTATAAGCCAAAAAGTATTTGTGAGAATTCACAAGTCCATCTCTTCCCTCCATTTATCTTGTTTAATTGTCAAGTACTGAAATCATCTCAGATATTCTTGAAAAACTCTATACTAAATTCAGTAACAAAAACAGTTTCTTGTATGTCTGAATATACATTTTCACAAGTGTAATACACGCATCTTTGAAATGGCCTCTGATTCTGAACCTGATAATGGATAGAAAATAAAATCAATTTATTGAAATTTATTCAATTTTAAAATTACATCTGTCAATTTCTGATATATTTTACAGCAACAGTCCCTGTATTTGGTAAGAGAATCTAAAGCAGGCCTTGACTTACCATCATCCTTGGGAAGACAGTTTTGTTGTTTATGTTGGTCCTCTGGGTTCTTCCGCTTAGTGATTATCAGCTGCAATTTGTCTTTCGACTTCTCCACCATCTTCCTGGCTTCCGTAAGTGACAAGGCCTCAATGGGAGTATTGTTAATCTGTACAGGAAAAGAATTTCATTTGGGGTAAAAAAATATCAATCAACTTCTGTTTAACCTATTTCTTGTAACCTATGTGACCTATCATGAATTTTCAATATGTGATGTTGCTATTGGTTTCCTTTGCCTGGCAACATTGGAATAAACAAGAGTAATGTGAACAGTACTTTATTCACCTGCCCTTTGTTTAGTAGTCCTCTCTGTAAGTACTAGTAGGGCATTGTTGACTTTGAAAATTATTGACCAAGAGGTGCCAGTGACCCTGACCCTTTCATAAGGGTATGTGGTCTTGAACCAAAGTTATTAACAGAACCAATATTTTCATATTAGATATATCATGACCTTGACATTTGACATGCAAATCAACAGGGTTCTTTCTTATCCTTAAGTGCAAGCCATTCAAAATTAAGGAACTTACTCCATAATAAGTTATTGTGCAAAGGCCATATTTCTTTGAATTACAATGACAGTTGACTTTTGACCCCAAAATCAGCAGATTTCTTCATCACACTTCAAGTCATCCACAAACTTAATTCTCGGTTATGTGGTCTAGAAATAATGTTAATATGCAAAAACCAATTTTCCTCCTTCTGTCACAATGACCTTGACCTTTAATCTTTTTGACCTCAAAATTAATAGGGTTTTTTCTTACCCAAAGTGAAAGCCATCAACAAACTTTGGTGAAAATGCATGGGTGAGAATTTAAATTCTTATACAGAAACCATTTTTTATTTTTCAGCAATAGCGACCTTTACTTTTTGGGGATCTGGTGGCCTAAGTGGTTAGAGTGTCTGCCTTGGATGCAGAAGGCATTCAGTATTAAGAGATTAGTGTTAGGACTGGTTGGCCCAGTGTCAGGATAATGTGGAACATGATGCTACATGCCTGTGGCATGATGCAACAGGGCTAGACATCACTATAAATTAAAACACTGCAGACATTGTAGTGATATGACTGGAAAATTGTTAAAGATATGTTAAAAATCCAAATCACACACTTTTTTTTTAACTGCCAAAAATCGACAGGTTTCTTCCTTAATTCAAGTACAAGCCATTAACAAAGTTTCGTCTTGGTCTGTGATACAGAAGTAAAGATAACGTGCATAAACCATTTCTTTTCTTTCAGACCAATATACAATGAAATGTATAGGGGCCCCGAGTGGCCGAGTGGTCTAAAGCGCTCACTGTTATGGATCACTCCATCTCACTTCTGTCTGTGTGGGTTCGAGTCTCTGGCTCGGCCAATGTGGGTATGTGAGAAAGCCTGCCGGAAGTTTCTCATGGGTCGGTGGTTCCTTCTAGGGTTTTCCTGGGTTCTTCCTCCACCATTTATACTGGCCACCATGTATAGCCTATCTTGTGCTGATAAATGGTGTTAAACCCTATAACAACAACAACAACAACAACAACAACTGTGATATAGAAGTAAAGATAAAGTGCATAAACCATTTCTTTTCTTTCAGACCAAGGGGCCTTGACCTTTGGCATTTTGACTCTAAATTTAATTGGCATCTTAATTACCCTAAATGAAAGCCATCAACACAATTTGGTCCTGGTCTGTGATGTAGAACTAGTTTGTCTGTGCAGAATCAACAGGCTACACCCCAATTACTAGCCATCCAAAAATGGTATGGAAGTATGTTATTCTGCTTAGACAAAGAAAAAGGTAACAGATGTGTAAACAGAGGTCATACTAGTATACATTCCGTATTTTGGCAGGTGACAACAATTTATAACAAACCACAAAGAACTAATACAATAATTGTGTTTTCCCAAATCATATCAACATCACTGATACACCATGATCAAGTTCATTGACCACAGGTTCAGGTGCAGATTATCTTTCAAATGATGGACATAATTATAGTTGCATTAGTTAACAGCATTATTTCTATGAATTTTTGTCAATAACAATTTTTAAGACCTAATTCTCTGATAACTGGAGACAACATCAATAAGAATATCATTAGTACCAAATATTGTTTCAGGCCTCCAAGCCACATTTTTCAAAATTATAGGTATTTTATAAGCATTAATCTAAAAACTATAGGAATATCAACAATATTACTAAGTAAATATCAAATATTATATCCTTTTCTGATTTTCATGAAATTTAAAAAACACTAAAGAATAAAATTTCAACTTTAAATATATATTTATATATATATGTACAAAAGGAAAACATAAAAATATTCATCGGATATTTATTTTTATAAAACAGAGATGATTTCTCGAGATATCCAAATTTTTTTTTAAAAAGATGTTTTGTGTCCAAAAAATTCAAAGGACTGGTTTAAATAACATTTCTAAGGTTTTTTTTTTATAACTTTGACAACTGAGGTAATTTCTCTTCATCTGCTGTTAACATAGCAGTTAGCAGCAATTTGGCATAACACCTGTTACCTGCTGGCCAGTTCTGTCCTACCTTCCCATGTCATAAAAGACAAACAAAAATTTCTACACTGAGGAGTCAATAGAACTTCATTAATGCCTATCATCTATTACAATACATGTTTTGTCAAATCATTTACTTCTACTTGTGTTGCTCTACCATAAAGCACCAATCCAATGCAAATCCATGAGTATCAATTTCTGTGGCATTACAAAAATCGACATTTAAAAAAAAAAATACTTAAATTCATGGATTGGGAGTGGGGTCCTCATTGTTTCAAATAGTAACTCATTGTTTGTTGGTCTTTAAATTCATGAACTGGGAAAGGGGTCCTGATTATTTTGAAAGGTAATTCAATGTTTGTTGGGTCACTGAACTCATGCATTTGGGAAAGGGTCTCAATTAATACAACAGGAAACTCACTGTTGCATCCCTAAATTCATGGATTGGGCAGGAGTTCACATTATTTCGAAAGGTAACTCATTGTTTGTTATGTCCCTAAATTCATTTATTGGAAAGAGATCCCCTTTGGTTCATAGGGTAACTCATTGTTTGTTGGCCCTCTAAATTTATGGATTGGGAAGGGGGACCCATTATTTCAAAAAGAAACTCATTGTTGGTCTTTAACTTCTTAGTCTGTAACAATCATGAAATCCATTAAAGTTGGTACTTTAAAAAAAATTAGAACCCAACAAATGATAGTAAATTCAAAGTAATTAAAGCATTTGGCATCTCACCTTAAGAACAGCATCTCCCTTCTTTAGACCCCCATCCTGAGCACCCAGGCTGTTCCCGATTATCTCTTTGATGAAAAAACGGCATCCTAGAACTATGCCATAGTCTGAAGAAAAGAAATGAAATAAAACTTTTATGAATCCAGAGTTGATAGGTCAGCAACTGTAACACTAGTTAATTCTAAAAAATACTAAAAGCATGAACAGTCAACATGAATGTGTATTCCTCATGTACTGAAGAGCATGAATTTGTGCGGAGTTTAGCATGTTCTTGGTATTTTATCAGCAATAAGCATGAAACTGGTGTTGTACCAGTCTCTTATGGTGCTAAGAAATCAAAACCTCTTAAACCTTAGCAATTATCTTGTTGAAAATGTTAATTAGTGCAGTACTATGACTGCCCACATACTTTTAAGCTGCAAATTGAGCTTGTAACACATTATTTAGTGTTCAAGGAGGATGTTTCAATATAAAATCTAACATTAGCTAACTGACTTGTGTGTTGTTCATTAATGTCTATGCTCCACCTATTTGCCACCAGTTAATTCAGTCAAAATCCCAATGGACCACTAAATACGTGCATTACAGGTTGCATGTAAATCATTACCTAAACACATCAGGAATGTACAATACGCCTGATCCTAGTTTCCCTTTTTAACTGCAGCAATTAATTTGACTGATAAGACAGTTTTCACATGTGATCATCTGGAAAATCAGGGGTTTTTTTCATTTAATTATGTTATACTTTTACAATCAATGCAAAATCCATAATGATACAGTAACATTTTTAAAAGAAATGGTCTAAAAATTTATAGAAAATTTGATGCTTTTATACAGGCATGTTTATCTCAGCACTCTCAATTTGTTCATTCCAGTTTCTTACCATCTTTTCTGCTACGCTTGGTCAGTGTTATTTTAAGAGGTGGAGTTTCATTCTCAAGGGAAGGAGGCAGAACCACTCTACGCCGAATCACCTGTAAAGAGATTTGCAACTGATGAAAATATGCTCATCTGTACCAAAATCTTGACGTTTCATGACATCACTATGAATGCAAGAGTAAGAAAAATACAGGAAACTTAAGTAACAGTTTGTTTATGACTTCACCCAGGCAGGTCATAAAGTCAGCATTGAATACTAACTTGCTGATAGCCATATTATGATATGATCACTGAGCTAATTAATATAAAATGAACTGACCTATCCAGACAATGACCTTATAAAACCTTCAAATGATGGTCAATTTGACCATTATGAAGGCATGACATTAGCTGTAAGGTCCAACTCTGATACTTTCTTCAGCATTTAATGTACAACAGCTTTCTTTAGGATTTAATTTACAACATCTTTCTTTAGGATTAAATTAACTATGACTGTACAACAACTTTTATCACGGTGTCTAATAGCTCTGAAGTTGGTGTTATGTATAGTTGGGGTGGGGGACAATGAAAACTTTAGAGAAAACACTGAAGACTGAACCCAGGACTGCTGTGACAATGCAAATGTACCACCATTGCACTATCTAGGCCGTGCTAATTTAGACTAGAAATAGCTATCATCTGAATACTCACCATACTGACGGTATTGCCACTTTCTTTGAGAACCTGGATTGCTGTTACATGGTCCACATTGTCCAGAGGGTACCCGTTAACACTCAAAACTCTGTCATTAATCCTGGAATAAAATTGTACATTATATATCAAACTATAATAATAGCTGTCTACCTTGTGACAAATTTAATCACCAATATTAAATACTATACTTTGGAAGCTAATAAGAATAAAATCAAGATAACACCTTGCTGCATATTATATTTGTAACATCATAAGCATACATTTCTAATGTACTATATTTCTGCAGGCTCCTTTACCACTGAATTTAAGCTAATTACACCACAAAATACTTTGATGCATTTGCAAACTATCAACATAAGTTCCATAATAGATCTGACAATGCAGAAAAATAATTCACTGATCTCCATCTACCATTTAATTGATAGAAATTCCACCAACTTTCCAATTCCACCATACTTCCCAACACAAACAAAGGACCACTGCTTTCCCAGTCAAATCAAATGATCACATCTAATATAAACTCCTCTGTGCAGTTAGCTTAATGGATTGCTGATGAGCACATTTATGAAATAACTATCATATTTGTAAATATTCTTATATGTTTTAACCTAATTTCACTTAGGTACAGTACATTTTAGCCAAAAATGTAAGCCACTTTTGCATAGAACTCTATGATGAATTAACTTTAAATTTATAAGCTTGTTCCAAAATGAAGTTAGACTGGGGTCAAGGGGTTGAACAAATGATCAGGGTAGATTAATTTTAGGTCCTATGTGGCACTTAATATTGCTGGTCTAATCTGAGTGATCATGTTTGAAATGCCATTGATATGAATCTACACCTGGTGAAATGGAGTGACAAATCCGCCAATCAATGGCAATTCATCTTGCTTAGAAATTCTGACAACTTAAGTACTCAATCCTGGATTAGGAAATGTGTCAAAATGCTGCTTGATCCTCACTGATTCCAATCATAACAAGTGTTTGTTTCAAAAGTAAGGTCTAGTTACATTAATCCCCTTTCCATGTATCTATGAATATTGCTTTTATATGATGACATGAAAATGTGTCAATGAAAATTACATGTCCACCTGACAATAAGCATCATCTAGCTTTGCATAAAATAGGCAGTTTGAACTGAATACACACAAATAAAGCTTATATATTTAATATGTTAAACTGGACTATTCTGGGTATATAGACCATGTACATAAGATGCCATCACTACTCTGGGTATACAGACCATGTACATAAGATTCCATCACTACTCTGGGTATACAGACCATGTACGTAAGATTCCATCACTACTCTGGGTATACAGACCATGTACGTAAGATTCCATCACTACTCTGGGTATACAGACCATGTACATAAGATGCCATCACTACTCTGGGTATACAGACCCTGTACACAAGATTCCATCACTACTCTGGGTATACAGACCATGTACACAAGATTCCATCACTACTCTGGGTATACAGACCATGTACGTAAGATTCCATCACTACTCTGGGTATATAGACCATGTACGTAAGATTCCATCACTACTCTGGGTATACAGACCATGTACATAAGATGCCATCACTACTCTGGGTATACAGACCATGTACGTAAGATTCTACTACTCTGGGTATACAGACCATGTACGTAAGATTCCATCACTACTCTGGGTATAGAGACCATGTACGTAAAATTCCATCACTACTCTGGGTATACAGACCATGTACATAAGATGCCATCACTACTCTGGGTATACAGACCATGTACGTAAGATTCTACTACTCTGGGTATACAGACCATGTACGTAAGATTCCATCACTACTCTGGGTATACAGACCATGTACATAAGATTCCATCACTACTCTGGGTATACAGACCATGTACGTAAGATTCTACTACTCTGGGTATACAGACCATGTACATAAGATTCCATCACTACTCTGGGTATACAGACCATGTACATAAGATTCTACTACTCTGGGTATACAGACCATGTACATAAGATTCCATCACTACTCTGGGTATACAGACCATGTACATAAGATGCCATCACTACTCTGGGTATACAGACCATGTACACAAGATTCCATCACTACTCTGGGTATACAGACCATGTACGTAAGATTCCATCACTACTCTGGGTATACAGACCATGTACGTAAGATTCCATCACTACTCTTGGTATACAGACCATGTACGTAAGATTCCATCACTACTCTGGGTATACAGACCATGTACGTAAGATTCCATCACTACTCTGGGTATACAGACCATGTACGTAAGATTCCATCACTACTCTGGGTATACAGACCATGTACGTAAGATTCCATCACTACTCTGGGTATACAGACCATGTACATAAGATGCCATCACTACTCTGGGTATACAGACCCTGTACACAAGATTCCATCACTACTCTGGGTATACAGACCATGTACACAAGATTCCATCACTACTCTGGGTATACAGACCATGTACGTAAGATTCCATCACTACTCTGGGTATACAGACCATGTACGTAAGATTCCATCACTACTCTGGGTATACAGACCATGTACATACGATTCCATCACTACTCTGGGTATATAGACTATGTTCATGACCTTAGCTTGAAAATAAATACCATTACAGTGTCACCATGCTAGTTGGAAAAACCACTAGATGATTGATGCACACATAATGCTTAGAAAGTTTACAGCTGACCTCATCAACACTTCACCTACATGTCCACCAGAGTGAATAAATGACCAATCATATGTCAGCAAATAAATATTGCTGACAAGACCTAGTTAACTACAACTGACCAATCAAATAACAGCAATTAATACTGATAATACCTAGTTAGCTACAACTGACCAATCAAATGTCAGCAATGCTGATTAGACAGTTAAATATGTCATGTCTCAGACACTTAAATGATAGGTTGAACTGAATTATATATTAATGGCAATAAATAAAATTATTAATTGAATTATATAATAATGGCAATAAAAAAATGAAAATCCAAAAAATTATTAACTAAATTATATATTAATGACACTACAACAAATTATTTCAATAATATATAAACTGCAATATAAAAAATGACATTAATGGCAGTATGGAAAATTAAGGGCAGAATTGTATGTCAACTTTGAACAAATACAGTAAATACTTGCTTTAAGTTGATCTGGAAACAACACAGACCCAGATCTGCCTGCCCATAATGTACTGGCAATTAAGGGACTATGCTGTTTGTTCTACTGATTAATCCTAACAAATGACTAAACTCAGATCTGTTGGTGCATTATATAATGGCAGATCTGGGTATACACAGTTAAGTTAGATCCAACTTATAATCAAATACATGTGGTATAAAAATGAACATACTTTCTTCTTTCAGTCAGAGACCATGACCTTTTGGACCTCAAAATTAATTTCTTCTTCTTTACCTCAAGTGCAAGACATCCATAAAGTTTTGTTGAGTTGTGTCATGTAGAATAAATGGTAATGTTAAGAAAATGAATTTTAATTTTTCAGTCACAAATAACTTACCCGTTGACCATTTATAAAAAAACAATAGGGTTCTTTCTTACACCAAGTGCAAATATAAATCAAAAACAAACAAAAAAAAATTATTATAATGATAGTCATGAGGAAGAATTCGTATATTTATATCATAAAATTTGCAATGTAAAAAAATGAATAAAATGACAATTTTTTTTTTCAATGAAGAGCTTGTACTGAATACTCTAATACTTACTGAAGTCTCCCCTCTGCAGGTCCAGCCTTGAGGACATCTGATATAGCAATGGAGGGATCTCCACTGGCAAAATGGGGGTTATCCCTGCCCCCACTGACAGCAATTCCAAAGCCAAACCCAGGTACCTGTAAATATAAATAAATAAATAAATAAATAAATAAATAAATAAATAAATATCATTCTACATTTGTGGCAGCAAATACTGGGTCTTCCCAATGTACCTTAAGTTACTGTTACACAGATAAACTTGTCTGCTTACAAGCATGAGCTTACTGTAAACCATTTCCAGTTATTAAAAATAGAGTATATCAAGATGCCAGTACCATACTTGCTGCCTGTCTTGTTAAAGGTCATGGTGATTTTGACCATAAACTTTTAAAACCATGACTGTCAGGCCTAACTGATTTGTATTGATTAAAGGTGTACAAATTTTTTTAATAAACCATCAGGTGTATCAGGTTAGATTTGTTTATCCAATCATACTTTATGGGCAGGTTTTAAACCAGATTAACGAGTCCAACTGCAAACAAGAGAGACTCTGATCTGCCATTGCGTAACGCCCTGGCATATCCGAGTCCATGCAGTTTGCAGATGGACATGAAAATCTCCCTCTGCAAATACCTTATTTTCTCTTGCAAGATGCTCACACAACAGTAAACAGTACAGACCCAGATCTGAAAAGTGTGCAATACACCATCAATTCATGGTTTAATGCATCTTTGTTCTACACTGTTAATATATAGTGTGACAGAAAACCAGGGTATATGTAGCTCATTCCATGGATAAACTGCTCTAAGAAGTTTGTTCATTCGAAATTAATCATAATCTACTAACTCATGGTTAATGATTTTGCAGACAGCTCACTAAAATCCAGCCATAACTAATCCATTAGAAAATGAAAATTATTGCTGACTCTGACTACTATCATGACAGTTAACATGTGGTCTTGTGTCAGATCTATCAAATAAAACAAGTTGGCATTCCATTTAATATTTAACTGCTCTCTTTACTGAAGTAACTGAGTACCTGCCAAAATTTTGGCATTTGACAAGATACAATAAATGCTTGGTACAAATGGACATCTTAATGGCATTTGACAAGATACAATAAATGCTTGGTACAAATGGACATCTTAATGGCATTTGACAAGATACAATAAATGCTTGGTACAAATGGACACCTTAAACCATCCACACACTCTTCAAATAGTGTGATTTTTGTCAAAACAGTCTTTGTGCACGTGAAGTACTGGTTTCATTACTGATGATAACAAAAACAAAAGGTATAGGGCTTCTGATTAGTACTGACCATTCGGAAAAGATTATGTTCACCGACTCACAAATTATCCATAATTTTAGTGAACAATTTATTTTAATATTTATATCATTTTTGATGAATATTCAATGCAGTGTGCAGTGATAATTGAAAATGTGTGGAAATACTTGCAAGCTACACAGCCACCATTGAAACAGTGGAAAAGAGATGATGATATGATAGAGAGCTTGATTGCAAATATGACCAAGAGAAGAAAGTACTAGAAATGCTGAAATAATAAATACAAATGGCTGAAGCATGACCTAGGAAAGGCTGTGATTTGGGGCACTTTGTGTACTGAGCATTCAGAGAAATTCAAAAGTGTGCAGGGTACTTTATTCACTGATGGATGTAAAAATTTTAATAAATATCCCTGGAATCAAATAATGCAAGCACAATGGCAGATAGATAACTGAGATCAAAACAGAAAGCTAGTTCTGCAGAAGCAAGTTGTCGGGTCTTTTGAACAAAGCACCTTGAAGAAGACTGAACATGAGTTTTGTTCGTGAAATACAGCCATTATTGTTTTGAGTTGATGTTAACGTATAATAAATGTTGAATCAGACACCGAACTGGATTCTGTTTGATTTTAGTGGGATCAGTGAAATTTTGGCTGGGCATTATGTAATGACACACCACTCAGTCTGATCTGCAGCACATTAGCTAATGACATCTCTGTCTGGGTCTACAATGATGCACTTGGGTGTGAAATTTCACACAGTTGTATTAAATTGCAGGAAAGTCTGGTATAGCCATGTGTCTGTCTGATTACACAACTTCTCACATGACAAGACCAGGGACCCTTCCACACCAAGTGATGTTGTTGTTGTTGTTGTGTGCTTAACGCCATTTTTCAGCACACGATCGGCTATACATGGCGGCCAGTATTAATGGTGGAGGAAGAAACCGGGAAATCTGCGGAAAGAACCACCGACCCACGAGAAGCTACTGGCACCACACCAAGTGAAAGGTTGGGTATGGTCTTATCACAGTGCATAGCATCCTATTGGTATTATTAAAATGCTGCTAACAGTTCTTCTCAAAATAAAGTATGGGCTTATCCTCAAGAATGGGCTTAACAGCAGAGTTGTTTTCATCTCAAGCAAAGGTATCTTAAATCTCAAACTTTTTAAGTTTTCTAATGGAAGATCCAAGATCCATTCAAAAGTTAATCCTATCAACAGTTTTTGTCATAGGCATTTGGAACCACTGATGTGCTGTACTGACAAGACAGGGAAATTACAAAATCTGAGTTAGTCCTCCATACTGTTTTTTTTTTAGAGAAATAAACTTCAAACATTATTGGCAGATTAAATTTGAATGATACAAAATGAAATAAAATGCCATTTCTGACACTACACTGTTGGCTGCAATAGAAATGTGATAAAAATGCAGTTAATTTTTTTAGGGAACCTGATTATGGGTTGAAAATAGCCCCAAATCTGAATGTAAACTGGCTCCAATCACAACCTAAAATATTTTAAATTTCTTGCAGAATTTCCATATTTTGTTATCTAGATTGAACTCTAAAATGTTATTCTTAATTAGTCATTGTCTAAAATCAGAATAATAAACAATGGTCCCATTTTTAATCACTGCCCTAAATGTATACCTACCATGGCATGTGTGACCTTGTGTTTCCCATACCATATACCTACTCTAGTGAGAATGACCATGTGGGTTTACTATAGTCTATACCTACTCTGGTGAGAGTGACCTTCTATGTTTCCCGTAACATATACCTACCCTGGTGAGTGTGACCTTGTGTGTTTCCCATACCACATTGTCAGAGCTCTGCAAAAAAAAAAAAAGAAAAACAAACTTTGAATTGCATGTTTAGTACATTTTTATAAATACAGTTTAGGTACCTGTATATCATCATACATCATTCATATTGCACATATTGTACATTAATCCATATATAGGAATCTAGACTGCAATTCTGCATCAATGGCACAAAAATATTTTTGACAGCCCAAACAAATATGAAAGACATGTTTACACAAAGCAGTGTCAAAACAATCAGTTCAATTTTCACACATTTCCATGCTGGTCCTGTTCTTGGTTGTGGATTCAACCCATCACCTGTGATGTGCATTATTCAGATCAGCATCTGACTGACAGAGACTGATGGTTTACCTAGAATGGTTACATTGCCTCATGCCAGTTACTTCACATTTAATATAGCTATGAATGACAGCCAGTCACACCACCTGCAAACAAATGTCTTCATGGAAGATTTCCCAACATGTCTGCAGAAAACTTGCCCAAATGAATGATTAATTGACTGTCTACAGAGGCTTACCTCTCATCACCCAGTCAACCACTGTAACCCCAAAAATGAAGTTTTGGAAAGAAAAGAGTGTCAACAAAGTCAGTATCAGAAATATTATGGATCATGGTATGAATATTGTCAATATTAAAATCAGTAACTTGGACAATCTCAGGAAAATCAAAATGCTGTCAACTACAATGTAGTTGTACATTTTTTTATCTGTCACATCAACTACAATGTTGTGGCACATTTTAATATTATCAGACTATAGTTAGAATCACATCAAGTCATTGTAATCTACATATCAGACTTTAGCTAGAATCACATCATGTCATTGTCATCTACATGTCATCAGACTACAGTCAGAATCACATTAGGTCACTGTAATCTACATCTAATCAGACTATAGTCAGAATCACATTAAGTCATTGTAATCTACATGTCATCAGACTGGAGTCAGAGTCGCATTAAGTCATTGTTATCTAAATGTCATCAGAATAGAGCTGAAATCACATTAAGTCATTGTCATCTACATGTCAGGTGTTTGCTTTGTAAATTAGATGTCAGTTGCTAGTCCAATACTTTGAATAGAAAGAATAAATCAGCAGAGTAATGACAACATCATATAGAATGACCACATCAACACTGAATAATGACAACAGCATATAGAAAGACCATATCAACACTGAGTAATGACAACAGCATATAAAAATGGAACACATCAACACTGAGTAATGACTACAGCATATAGAAAGACCACATCAACATTGATTAATGACAACAACATATAAATGGAACACATCAACACTGAGTAATGACAACAGCATATAAATGGAACACATTAACAGAGTAATGACTACAGCATATAGAAAGACCACATAAACACTGAGTAATGACTACAGCATATAAAAAGACCACATAAACACCGAGTAATGACTACAGCATATACCAGTAAATGGAATATATCAACACTGAGTAATGACAACAGCATATAGAAAGACCACATCAACACTGAGTAATGACAACAGCATATAAAAATGGAACACATCAACACTGAGTAATGACAACAGCATATAGAAAGACCACATCAACACTGAGTAATGACAACAGCATATAAATGGAACACATCAACACTGAGTAATGACTACAGCATATAGAAAGACCACATCAACACTGATTAATGACAACAACATATAAATGGAACACATCAACACTGAGTAATGACAACAGCATATAAATGGAACACATTAACAGAGTAATGACTACAGCATATAGAAAGACCACATAAACACTGAGTAATGACTAAAGCATATAAAAAGACCACATAAACACTGAGTAATGACTACAGCATATAGAAAGACCACATAAACACTGAGTAATGACTACAGCATATAAAAGGAGCACACTGACACTGAGTAATGACTACAGCATATAAAAGGAGCACACTGACACTGAGTAATGACTACAGCATATAAAAGGAGCACACTGACACTGAGTAATGACTACAGCATATACCAGTAAATAGAATATATCAACACTGAGTAATGACAACAGCATATAGAAAGACCACATCAACACTGAGTAATGACAACAGCATATAGAAAGACCACATCAACACTGAGTAATAACAACAGCATATAAATGGAACACATCAACACTGAGTAATGACTACAGCATATAGAAAGACCACATCAACAATAAGTAGTGACTACAGCATATAAATGGAACACATCAACACTGTAATGACTACAGCATACAGAAAGACCACATCAACAATGAGTAATGACTACAGCATATAAATGGAACACATCAACACTGAGTAAGGACTGCAGCATATAAATGGAACACAAACACGGAGTAAGGACTGCTGTATAAAAAGAACACAATGACGCTAAGCAAGACTGCAGCACATTGACTGGCACAAAAATAAATCATCCAAAGTAAAACAGATCAATCTAAACATTCGAGGAACTTGTAACATCTCTGTATCAATTCTATCTTTTGATGTAATCCATCAGAAACATCTAATTTTCATATAATACTTGGGGATACTTCATTTCACTGAATGTTCAAGAAGTGCAGATATTTTAATCAAAAGAACTTTTAAAGTTAATTTATTACATTCACTATTATAAACTACATAGCTTGAAATTAATAAAACATAAAAAAACACATTTTTCTATGTGTTAAATCCATCGTTTATATAGATATGAAGTAGAAATCTTTCACATTAAGCTTAAGTTAAGAAATTTTAAAATAGAGCTTAATGTAAAATTGTTTACATCAAGTTTAATCTAAATACCTGAAAACTGAATTTGAATTAAACTTTAACACTTGAGTTTAATCTAAACAAACTTACAAACTGAGTTTAATCTAGAACACTTACAAATTGAGTTTAATCTAGAACACTTTAACACTGAGTTTAATCTAGAACACTTTAAAATTGAGTTTAATTTAAAAAACATCAGCCTTAATCTAGGATGTGGATGGAAAGATGGACACACAAAAAAGTTATCATGACATCTACCCTCTGCCAAGGCAGGCTGGAAGAACAGACAAACAGATGACAAAGTGATTGTGACGTCTACCCTCTGCCACACAGGTTCGACACACACACGCCCCACACAAAATAAAATATTGTCATATCTGACCCGGTCTCTTAGAAAATATCAGCGGCCTATTGGTACCATATCACTGATTCCTGTATTTAATCCTGAAGGGAGCATAAAATCCCACCCTGTTCAAAATTTCCCCTCATTTTAGCTGGAAATTTATTCCAATGGACAAGACTAAGTGATAATTTAAATCCATTTAAGATTAATCTGATCTTAACCTGAAACAACATTTTTTAAAATTATATACCACTGCTGGTGTTTGCTTCAATCAGTTGTCTTGGAAATCTGCACTTGGAAACATAAAATCATGCCTATAGATAAAAAATGCACTGTACAGCAAACATCCAAAACCAAAATGTTAGATTGATCCAAACGACTTTCAGCCACGAAAGGTTGAATACAGTGTAATTACAGCAAATCCACATGACATATTATTACAAGGGCAGATCTACAAGGGTTCATTTTTTGAATGGAGTTTGTGTATTACTTGAAATAACCATCTTTCTCAATTTTCATTGAAAAGTGTACTGTTTTAACTCAAACAGGTTGAACTGCCCCTATCTTTTATATATATATATATATATATATATATATATATATATATATACACACACACACATACATGCTTAGGTAATATTTATGTCATCACAACTGAAAAGGTCATGCACTTGCAACAGCTACAATAAACATTTTTGCAAATGCTGTTTCTTTTTATATACCTTAGATTCTTTTCAGTTTAAACTCGGTTTCAGTTATCCTTATGTGCATAAGCCCTAATTATTATCCAACATTTACTGACACAATAGTTGTGTACAAACCACTAAATGATGAAAACATGAGATGTGCAGACTTAATACAGTGGGACTCCACAGGGCGTCATTTCGTGTTAAAATACAGAGTCATTTTAGCAAGGACCATCAAAATCTCTCATCTGATGTCTCAAAACATAAAATCATGCTCCTAGTGTTCATGCCTACAGCAACACTGAATACAATGTATGCCTTCATGCCTATAAGAAGCAACTTGTAAAAACCAATTTACTTTAAGTATATGCAATATAAATTACTACTGCTCCAGGACTCTTCATTATTGTACTGTTTTCTCTTGACTAATGGCTTAACCAGTCTGGCCCACTTGCCAAAAGCTGCAGACTGTCACATTCACTGCATAACCTGTGGACAATGATCAGGTGATTTAATTAAGATCAAAATCATCAGGGGCCCACCTCAAACCCCAGGAGATGTGATCAAATCAGATGTCACCAATAGGAGCTGTAAAAACTCTTTGGTCTACTTAATTTGAATACAAGCATAACTAATTGGACTGGCAACTTACAGATTATTATCTGGAATGAAATAGTTTTGTCCAAATTGCTAAACATATTGCTAACAGATATAATCATGGCTACTAACTGACCACTCCAAAGAAAGGTGACCATAATGCCCAAAATCAGTAGTACAACTAAACAGTTTAGTGTCATTATTCATTTGGTGTTCATGTTTTTCTTTCTCTATTTATTGTTTTTATTTAAAAACTGTAACTCGGCATGAAAGAAAAGACCATTTCTGATTGTTTCAAGACTGCCTTTGATGTTATGACTATATGGAAAATCACCCTTGCAAAGTATACAAGAGTTTTTGAGAAACATCAAATGAAATGTTTTGATAATTCAAAATACTGCATACCCTGGTGAAAATGTCTTCTCACCATACATTAAACAAGCTGCTGAAAAATGTTATAATCCTTGGATAATGAGATATTAATTGGTCAATACCTCCATTCATAGTTAATCTCCAGAAAGCCAAAACTATTAGGCAAAACACGGCTACCTGTACAATATAGTGGATTACTTGTATATGCATGAAGGCTAGATAAATCACATAATCAGTCATTACAAGTAATTACCCAATTACCGATACTTAAACTGGCCAGCTTGTGATTATTAGGATGCACCAACTTCAAACTACTATTGTGTACAAAACATGCACGACTTGTGGGAACTTCAAGAAAAACAAAAATCAAAATTTCTTATTTAAAAAGACTGCCAAATAAAAAAAATATAATCTCATTTTAGCAAGAAATAAATGATACAAAGCAATGAATTTATTAGGATCTGTGAATAGTTTGCCTGGACAGTACATTAAATTTCTCCATAAAAATCAATTAAAATGCAATATTGAACATTATTAAAATTTTATGCAACCTTAAAGCAAATAATGCAATGTTTCTGCAGTGCTACATATACAATATGAAGAAATAGGCATGGATCAATTATCACTTGTTACACAACTTCAATAAAATGAATACAAAGATGAAAATTATGTTGTAGTGATGCAATCTGAAAGAAAAAAAGCCCTCAGACCTAAAATCTAAACTTCTATCTTGTTTTGACAGTAAATTAATTACAACACCTTATCACTGACATAAATCTATTTGATAAATCTGTCTCTTGAGCATAAAAATTGAACTAGTAATTGATTTTAAACTCTACCTGTAACAAGCAACAGTACCAATACAAATTCCTGTTACCTGAGTAATGTCCTGATAGTGTATCGCCAAATAACTGTGTGTGCGTCTGTGTGTGTCATTCTTACGTTATTATATGTTTCATTAAAATATATACTGGACCAGGGAACTGCCTAATACATGAAGACATATAGTTATATGTAGTCTGGAATGAAGTAGGTAATGATGGCAGACTGCCAGAGATCAAAGCATGCCTGTCCTCTCAACTCATCTACAACTCAAAGTAAAACCTTGTACAGTCTGATATTAAATTCACTGACATTTACATTTTGTTCATTATAAGAATGAAAGGAATACAAACAGAATTTCATGAATTCCTTGACCTCAACACCAGAGGTGTACATCTATGAAGGTGTGCATTTAACATTGTAGATTTACATTGAAAAAAGAGGTTGAGGCTAAGAAAACTCGTATTGTTCTGCTCTAGGAGGTTACAGAGGCTACAAAAATATGATCCCAAGAGGTTAATAAACTCACCCTCATCCCCAACCCAGCAAGGCATTTTTTACAGAATAAAAACTAAAGCATGAAATGTGATGACAGATCATGAATAAACATCCCAAAAAGGGGAGACCATCTCTCGGATTGCCATGTGTTATGTATTTTGTATTTTAAAATATTTATTTTGATAATTTATTTAAATGCATTTTTTTCCTTCTCACAGATGTGCCCATCAGAGACTCATGATTATACAGCGGGAATTTTCAATCCTCCACATGCAAAGCAGGATTCAGAAGGTTAATATAACTACTTAGAACTTGCCATGCTTGATGTTGCAAGTAGCAGTCCCCTACTCTTTTCCACGACCACATACAACATAATGGGTTCACTAATTGTCTGTTTGCAAATAAAGTTTTTAGAATTATTCAAAACACAGGTAATGAAAAAAACCTGTGTACCCATAACAAATATTAAATTTTCATCTTATTTTGATTCATAAGCAAACAATAATTTCAAAGCAAACCCAAATGTAACAAGAAATAGCATACTGTGGAGCATTTTTGGGGACACAGCAGACCTTGAGATCTGGTGACAATATCATTTTTAGACACACAGAAGGCCTTGAGATCTGGTGACAATATCATATTTCAACACACAACAGGCCTTGAGATATGCTGATAATATAAGTTTTAGACACACCGAAGGCCTTGAGAGCTGGTGACAATATCATTTTTTGACACACAGAAGGCCTTGAGATCTGGTGACAATATCATTTTTCAACACACAATGGCCTTTAGATACACTGATAATATAAGTTTTAGACACACAGAAGGCCTTGAGATCTAGTGACAATATCATTTTTAGACACATAGGCCTTGAGATCTGGTGAAATATCATTTTGTAGGCAAACAGTAGGCCTTGCGATCCGGTGACAATATAATTTGTAGACAAACAGTAGGCCTTGCGATCTGGTGACAATATCATTTCAGACACAACAGGCCTTGAGATCTGGTGAGAATATTATTTCTATACACAGGTCTTGAAATCTGATGACAATATCATTTTAGACTAGTGCTGTCCAACATGCGGCCCACAGGGCTGATTTCAAATGGCCCGCCAGAGCTCGAGCTATTTTTTGTGCATTTATGTCAAAAAGTCAGTGGCCTACTTTCATTTCATGCTGCTGCCCTCGGCTTCAAGAAAATTTTTTCAGTGGCCCATGGTGTCAAAAAGGTTGGACAGCACTGTTTTAGACACACAGAAGGTCTTGAGATCTGGTGACAATATCATTTCAGACACAGCAGGCCTTGAGATCTGGTGAGAATATTATTTTTATACACAGAAGGTCTTGAAATCTGGTGACAATATCATTTTAGACTAGTGCTGTCCAACATGCGGCCCACAGGGCTGATTTCAAATGGCCCGCCAGAGCTCAAGCTATTTTTTGTGCATTTATGTAAAAAAGTCAGTGGCCTGCTTTCATTTCACGCTGCTGCCCTCGGCTTCAAGAAAAATTTTTCAGCGGCCCATGGTGTCAAAAAGGTTGGACAACACTGTTTTAGACACACAGAAGGCCTTGAGATCTGGTGACAATATAACTCAGAAAAGCAAATTATTCAATGGAATCTCCTTAAAGCTGACAAATCCACTGCATATCTCTGACAGGTATTTAAACAAGGTCAAACAATTAACAACTCTTCCCCTCATCAAGCATTTCAACATTATGCAGGGGTAATATTACTGCAACAGACAGAAAATGATCTATCAGGGACAGTTTTCCCTAGCTATGTACATTTTTGGGTCATATGGAGTCTTTACTCTGAAAGTTATGGGTCCAAAAGCAATAAATGGTGTAACTAATTCCCAAACTCCCACAACTATGTGTATGTGTCTGTGTGTATGCATGTGTGGAGCAAAGTGGGGACTCCCCCCAAAAATTGCAAAAAAACCCCTTTTTTTTATTTGGAAGGGGACCAGGAACTTCTTGCTACACTACTGCCCTGGGGCTAAAATAATAGATGCCAATGTCTGAAAATAGCATTAAATTTGATAAATTTCTTGGCATTCTTGGATCCCATGAATCCTGAATCTGAATCATTCACACAAAACTCCTGCATCAGCAAAACCCTTGCATTACATTAGGCACAGATAAAGAACAACTGTGGAATTTGGGCTTTACCTACTTTCAATGACAAAGCTATGGAATATTGGTAAGTAGGACAAGTCAAATGGGCTCCACCCAGAACTAAAGTTATAAGATTAAGAACCCCATAAAATTGAAATGTTTGTTTATAACATAATGTGAGGTGAACTGTATGTATAGACAGCTATCTATCTCCAAGTCAAGAGTTTCCAATACACAATGTCAGTCAATAAGATGTCCAGTCTAAATATGTAAGTCTACTCAAGGACAACTCATTTCTCAGTTAAGCAGGATAAAAATTCTTGGTAAATTTAATGGAAACACATTTTACATAATCTGTGAAAATGATTTTCTAACAATTTATTACATGTACATGAATGAGGGTCTTGTTAAATTACCACTCAACAATCTCGCATATAGTCACTGAAATTGATGAGACTGGAAATGAACTCCATTCACATCCATGTTTCATATATTTTCATGTCCAAAAACTGGGGCCCAGGCTGAACAAGTGGTCTAAGGTACTCACCTTAACAGATCACTCACACATCTTACCTCTGCCCCAGTTTAAGTCTTGACCTGACCAATGTGGGCACCTGAGAAAGCTCGCCAGGAGCTTCCCATGAGTCAGTGGTTTTTCCTCCAACAAATATACTGGTCACCATGTGCTTAAAAGTAGCATTAAACCCCACAAAACCAAAATAAACCATTCATGCCCAAGATCAGCATCTTTCAAGTCAACATTCATGAAGTCAGTATACATCAAAAGGAACAGCTGAACATTATTATTTGAGAATGAGAAGAAAAGAAAAATCTAAAATTTTAAGACATCTTCCATCCAAAAATAAAAATTGCATGACATATGTGCCTGCCCCCCCCCCCTTATTATTTCTCTCTTAACATGACAAATAGCATTCACTGACAAGTTAATAAAATTTACGATCAATATTGAGGCATAATAAATGCATTAAATGCAGTTTCCATGTGCTTGTGGATGTAAAAGATAGAGATGAGCACAGCCTCAAATCCTTAAATTCTTAAAGACACTGGGTTCATGATGCAAAATATTGATTTATTTGCAAAATCTGAGAGTAATTTTATTCAGGTTTCACTTCAGCAGCTTCTGAAATGAACACTCCATAATGTGCACCTACAAATGAGGCTAATCAGTAAAGGACATTAGCTTGTAACTGATTAGCTGTCAATCTTGATGAAACAGATTAGATAAAATTGATTATATATTAAATTACTACCCCACCCCACCCTTGGGGAGTACTCTTTCTTTTGAAATAGGTCTGGTTTATGAAAGGTTTGTTTTTGAAAGGCAAACTCATTTACTTCTTTCCAAGTCACAAACAATTTGAAATGCTTAACTGCATGGTAAATGAAATGGGTCAGCTGTGCTTAAATGCAGTCACAGCTTAATGTTCATTTAGACTGCATTGTTTCGTGTTTTTGTTGTTTTTATTCTTTAATGAGTTGCTCCTAATGAGACCATATTTGTGAAAGGATTCATCCCTTAAAGAAGAGTTCAAGTGTTAAACATGCCAGTAAATGAAGTCATTTCAAGTGAAAATATTATGGTGCACGTAACTATAATGTAGTGAATATATTTAAAAACAAACACTAGCAATAATTAAGCATTGTACATAAGTAAAATGAATTTGTGCCACAAGACTTTGAACATTCAAGATTATTTTCCGACTTATCTTAATTATATAAAATTATTTTGATTTCATACACAGGTAAATAATACAGATGTGATCTTAATTAACATCACATATTTCACTATCACAGAAAATGAACTGCATTAGTATAAATTAAATATTACCATTATTAATGATAAAACCTATAAGATACATATTTAGAAGACCGCCTTTAATAAACAATAAACAAAAATACGAGAAAATAAAAATATGAAGTTCAAGAGCTGCTATTTATAAAAACCCAACTTGTATTTTAAAACTTTTTTTTAATCCGATATGGGAATTTTAGTTGCATCAGCAGTATTTATAGCATCTAAGCATCAACCTGTGAAACAAAAACGAAGGATTTCTAGTTTCCTACCTCATCTGTCCTTGAAATTCTCCACAAATTTGTTGGTAGTTTCATATTGCCGAGTGGTTCTTTCTATGACACACGAAAACTGTTCTCTTCTAACTGTCAGCCAGACGTAGCATTGCAGTGTATTGGGAACAAGGAAAGTGCAACATGTAATCCGACCTATCTCTGTATATCTCAACCTTTTTTCGGCGTGTTCATTTACTGACTCCGACGAGTGAATGACATTCCTGCTTACTATGGTCGATCAAACGACTTGATATGTAAAAGTTGCTATATTTAGTACAGTTTAGTCCAATCAGATTGCAGTATCGTCACCTATTAGGGGATTCCCCCACAGATCACCGTGAGAGTTGGATTAGGCATTCCAATGTTATCAGGGAATTAATCTGGATATATTTCGACTTCTCTCTATAATTGGCTTAAACATCAGTTACACATTGCCTGTCTGTGTACCACTGCTTTGTACTTCAGTCCACTCTAAGAAGCCAACATTAACTGCATACAATGCTTTCAACGCAATGGCAATATTATTTTAGGATTTGATGAATCGGGAGTTCAGGCATGTTGCATATAAAGCTGGTGTATATAGTACACCCAACTGCCATTAGGTTAAACCAGATCTACCGACACACAATATGCCTGCAGATCAGAGTCAGGGCCTTGTTAGAGCTTCTAATAAATATCAAGCAAGCAGCACACCCCATCATCTTCTGGCACATTCTGGGTCTATACTCTTAATGGTTTGTATGCACAAGTAAAACTTTTTTCTAATCAGCCCAATACCATGTATAGTCCCAGTTTCCTCTGACCCTTGCCACCCCATTTTTGATATTTAGACATTTACACCCCAACATAAATGTCCAAATGTCAAAACTGGGGTGGCAAGGGTCAGAGGTAAAACTCGGACTATACCATGTAAAGAGTTTCTATATGTAAATACTACCAAAGCATAATCTGGCAGTGGAAAATATATAATTTACTTAACTTCTAAAAAAAAGGATATTAAAGGTCCAACATCATTTATGAAATTCAGTTAGGTTACTTATACCTATGTAACTGGAATAAAGTGCCTTGGCAAAGGACACACCATGTTTCCAAGTAAGGATGATCCAATTATAAGATTCAAACCCACACTGTTTCAGTCAGGATGCTAACCACAGTGACTCTTTTTATCCATTGATCACCTTTATGACATACAGGAGGGTGCATTGTGTACATTTGACATACCCAAGCCTGCAGTTTCTTCGTTAAATGTACCCCATGAAAAAAATCACCTTATATAGTAAAATATTGATCATTCATTGGTTGGCATTAACTATATCCAGGTAATTAGTTTTCAATAATGGGTGCAGCACAGATTATAAAGAATGAGCTGAAGTATGGTCAGCATGTCTACATATTCTCCAAAAAAAACCTAAAATTGAGATTATCAGTCTGTTACAGTATATAATGTATACCTATTCTTTCTTCATCTGTCAAACAAAACAAACCCCACTGCTTGTTAAATATATAAAAGATGTTGAGTATGATACAAATAGAAACCTTTATAAATTGTTCTAAAAATGGAATGAAGAATGTGCCGTGTCCCTTTAAAGATTAAAGTGATCAACGATGTTTCAATTTAGTAAGAAATTAGACACAATACATATACAATTAGAAGTATATCTAGCAAAGGGGATTCCAGGTGACTGAATGATCTAAGGTACTCACCTTTCTAGATCGCTCAAACCTCACCTCTATCTGCACGAGTTCGTATCTCAGCTGATCCAACATGGGTATGTGAGAAAGAATGCCAGTGCCTTCCCATGGGTCAGTGGTTTTCTCTGGGCTCTTCCCAGGTTCTACCTCCACCAACATACATGATGCGATGTATAGCTATCATGTGTTGAAAGATGCATTAAACCACAAAAAAGAAAACAGACCAATAATGAATACTGTCCTACCTGGCAAAGCACAGCTACTTCCTTTTGACAGCAATTGCAGAATTTGAGGAACATAACTTGAAATGTGATTTTGATAGCACTGAATATTTCAGTTACAAAATTCTCTCCGAAGTGTCTGAAATCTCATATACTCCTATAACAGTACAAACAAGTAAATGCAACAGTCACTAAAATGTTACTTTGATTAAAGTCCACTCCAGTGACATTTCCATCTATTTACTGTTGAGAAATGAACAGAAAGAAAACTTATAACAAAACATGCCGAAATAATGATCCAGAAATAAGCACATCACTTTTATACCATCAACCCCACTCATAGCTTTTGCCAGTAATTACAAAAATCACAATCCAAGCTCATTTCTGTTCAGCTAACACCAATACATGAAAACAATAAGAAAAATGTTCCTAATTGGGTCTGACATGGGTCACAGACTTTATTTAACTGTAAATGTGTCAAAACTGGTACCACTGTCACTCTTCTTATTTCAAAAACTTCATAAATAAAGACTCAGAACAAAATGTATTCCATAAATTTTAAAATCTACAATAAATTTCTAATTTGTTTTCTTCACAGCTTGCTTAAAGTCAATCACTGACAAAAATTAGTCTAAAGAGTACTGACTGCCAGCTAATGGGTAGTCTACTTCTCACAGAACAAATCCTACTACACTAATTAATCAATTAAATTCAGATCAATTGTGCAAATCACTCAGGTTCTGACATCCCCTTCTGTGATACATACAAATGTATATTTAACAATGTAGTTCTATTCAGATTTGTTAAAGACATATCATGTTTTCACCTAACAGTGTTTTCAATCAACAGTGTTTTTAATTAACAGTGATGTGCGTCATGTCATGTACACTCGACAAGAACTTGTACTTACGAAAACCCACACTTAAAGACACACAAAGGATTTTACTTGAATCCAACTTGAACACAACAATCACAGAATTTAATTGTACAGTGATTTTCAAAATACATGTATCAACTTAAAAATGCACTTCATTCCATCCAAGTGAACTTGATACAATGAATATAAAATCCAGAGACTACTACCTGGTTCAATAAAATGATGCTTTCAGTTTTCTTTCCTTAGTTCCAAATGAATGAGATATTTGCCTCAAGAGAATAATTTCAAATTAATTTTATGTCCTTCTTCCCACCCAAACTGCAAGTTTAAATCTTACACTTATCAAGATTGGAGTCAAAGAGCAGCTTTTAGTTTGAATTTCCCTCCTGAAGAGTTGGAACTTTGCCAGCAGGGGTGTTGTAATACTAATGTAGCATTAACTTGTTCAGATACTCAATGCATGAGCTGTCATGAGTCTTGAATCTTTATCTAAAAGAATCTTTATATGTCATGAAAAAAAAAAAAAACTATTTACACATGCCTGAACAATAAGTAATTTTAATGGTCAATGATACATAAAACAATGCTAATGATCTTATTTTAAAAGAAGATTGTTACAATTTTTCTCTTCTATTTGTCTAAATGTAAAATCATAATAAACTGTATCTACTTTAAAGATAGAATCAAATGTATCTAATTCAAGGATATTATAAAATGTATCTAGTCAAAGCCAGAGTAAACTGTATTCTACCTCAAGGATCGAGTAAATATTATCTATCCAAAGTAAACATTATCTACCCAAATGAACGAATAATTTTTATCTACTTCAAGGATATTGAAAAATACATCTACCTCAAGTATATTGTAAAATACATCTACTTCAAGGATATTTTAAGTTATAGCTACCTCAAAGACAGTAAACTGTATTCTACATCAAGGATAGAGTAAAATGTATCCACCCCAAAAACCAGAATAAATGTATCTACTTCAAGGATATTATCAAATATATCTACCTCAATGATACAGTAAACTGTATCTTCCTCAAGGATGGAGTAAGATGTATCTATCTCAAAGATAGAATAAAATGTATCTATCTCTAGGATATAATAAGATTATCTATTTCAAGAATATAAAAAATATATCTCAAGGATAGAGTAAAATGCATTGATCTCAAGGATAAAATAAATTGTATTGATCTCAAGGATATAATAAATTGTATCGATCTCAAGGATATAATAAAACGTATCGATCTCAAGGATATAATAGAAAGATCTATCTTAAGGTTAAAATAAAACGTATGCATATCATGGATGTAATAAAAAGATCTATCTCAAGGATATAATAAAATGTATCAGTCTCAATGATATAATAAAAAGATCTATCGTAAGGATATAATAAAATGTATCCATCTCATGGATATAATAAAAAGAACTATCTTGAGGATATAATAAAATGTACTGATCTCAAGGATATAATAAAAAGATCTACATTAAGGATATAATAAAATGTAACCACCTCAAGGTCAGAGTAAAAAGATCTCAAGGATATAATAAAATGTATCAGTCTCAATGATATAATAAAAAGATCTATCGTAAGGATATAATAAAATGTATCCATCTCATGGATAAAATAAAAAGATCTATCTTAAGGATATAATAAAATGTATCCATCTCATGGATATAATAAAAAGAACTATCTCGAGGATATAATAAAATGTACTGATCTCAAGGATATAATAAAAAGATCTACATTAAGGATATAATAAAATGTAACCACCTCAAGGTCAGAGTAAAAAGATCTCAAGGATATAATAAAATGTATCGATCTCATGGATAAAATAAAAAGATCTCAAGGATATAATAAAATGTATCGATCTCATGGATAAAATAAAAAGATCTCAAGGATATAATAAAATGTATCCATCTCATGGATAAAATAAAAAGATCTCAAGGATATAATAAATTGTATCGATCTCAAGGATATAACAAAAAGATCTATCTTAAGGATATAATAAAATGTATCCATCTCGTGGATATAATAAAATGTATGTACCTCAAGGTCAGAGTAAAATGTATCTAACACAAGAATACAATTTAAAAAAGTTATCTTTATGTAGATTCTCCTAAGAAATTTATGGTGTTCTTTTAACTGTCACCATGTTAGTATTTACAATTTTGAAGAAAAAAAAATCATCCTTTTTTAAATTGGCTTAAAATTTGTTAACATACATGACTTTCAGATTTGGGGTTAAATATATTTTCTTCAAACTTTTTGCATCACTAGAAAGTTAAACTTCTTTCAGACATCAACACAATTTATTACATTATCTTGCATGCATGTTATTGCTCTATATTCATTTAATAAAAATAAGGCAAGCAAGACTTTAATGATGAACAAATCTCGTCGGTTTTCCTTTTAATTGGGTCTAGTTAGATTATGCCACAGACACTGGTACCTGAAATACACTGAGGAACCTAATAATTTGGTCCCCTCTGGTTCCACTCCCATGCACCACAAACATATCTATCAATTATTGCTCAGCAAGGCTTTTAGACAGGAAGTGCAGGACCTTATGTACTCACTTATAAGTCAACTCAATCTGCACAAAGCAACAAATCCTGATCTGCCATAGCATAATGCACCTGCAGATTAGGTTCTATGTTGCTTGTTCAACTGATAACTCTTAACAAACTGTACATACCCAACTCTGCTGGTGCATAATACACTGTTAGAGCTGGGTCTGTGCAGTTTGAAGTTGAACTCGCCTTATAAGCGAATATATAGTGTAAACGTTTGAAAATGAGCACTTTGAGGCCACATTTATTTGAAGCGCTGACTGCCGACAATCCAATTCATTAAAGGTCCAATCAATAGAAATCTGCAGCTCATATTTGATCGAAATAAAACAAACTGCTCAAGTTGTACTGTGGAAAAAAAAGTAAAGATGATGTGTAACTCCTCTAAATGACATTATGGAATGCCGGAAGTTGACCTCATTAAAGGGTCTCATCGTTATAAAGATAAAATAAATTTGGTTGAAATCCAACAATGTTTGGTAAAGTTAAGATGCAGACAATAAAATTTGGAGAACGGGCGTTCTGGGTCAGAATTCTTTATATGCGGACATAAATGGCTAGAAACCGAAAACTTTTGAGGTTGCATCAATGTAAGGCATCATACCAAAATCGATTAATATTCTCAGTCCGATTGCAGAAACCAAACTGTTCATTGATGGACAGATGAAAGGATGGATGGAAAACCACAATGGACAAGATAAGTACTGTAAAACTAACAAGAAACAAATCAGTTCAAAAGCTGAGGGTAACATTTCCGAAGAAATTCTCTTTTTTTTTTTTTTTTTCATGCCAACACATTTACATCATAGAAGTATGAATTAATAAGGTCTCTCAGTATTTAGAAATGTGATAATGCTTAGTACTTTTCGTGTAAATATTGCTGTATTGATTCCAAACAAAAATGATCCAACTTCTGTACATGTATTAACGTGCATTTACGGTGTTTGAAATCAACACTCGTTCAGCCTGAAAACAGCACTGACTGTGCTGCAGTGTATTCATCGATCATTGAAAGATTCCCACTGCTGGCTAGTCCACATGTTCAAGCTAATACCGTATATACTCACTTACAAGACCAACTACAAATTGCATAGACCCAGATCTGCCATCATATACTACGCATGCAGATATGGTTCTATGCTGTCAGTTAAGAGTAATCAGCAGAACAAACAACACAGACCCTGATATGTCAGCACAATATGATATGACAGATAAGGGTATGGTTGTAATTGGACTAAGAATATACACCAGTATATACGGTAATCTTGTACATTTCATTGCTGAGACACTCCAAGTACATTTACAGTGAGAAGTCTATAAACCATCCGGCCATCTTTTGGCTTGAACACCTGACAGTATCATCTCATGCCTATTACGTTATTAGACTAACCTAACTGTTGAATAAATCAATTTGATTTCAATTAACATGACCTTGTACATCTGCAGTACCAAAGACTAGGTGGTTCTCTGAACTGCAATTATTGTTACGATTATTTCTTGTGTAAACTGATTTAAAAATAATGGCAATTTTTTATAAACTATTTTTTCCCCCCACTAATATTTTTGGCCTACTTTCATTTTTGCAGGTCTAGCCAAATAGTGCCCGGCGAGTCAAACATGCCATAAGAAACACACCTCTCTGAAGGTGGAAAAAAATGGACCCTTAACGGAGGTTACTGTTTAAAATACATTTGTACACAGATATGTTGTAAATGATCTTGACTAAGTGGAATGTTTGAGACAGATGATTGTTTAACTTACATTACCAACATGCATTATCATGCATTAGCAGTCCAACTCGTGCTATCATATTTCAGGTCACAGATAAATGTGTACTGAATTTACAATATCACACTATATGTAACAAACTAGAATTTGCTACATTAAATAAATATGAGATCCTATTTTACCCCAAATTTAGAGCAAACTAAGCTGGAATACTGACATGGCATGGCAGATCCAATTCAAACAATTTTTTAATTTTAAAATGAATGGAATGTTGTTGTTTTTGGTTTAATGCCATTTTTCAGCACATGATAGCCTATTCATGGCAGCCAGTATAACTGGTGGAAGAAGAACCCAGGGAAAACCCTGGTCAGAACAACTGACCCACAGGAAGCTACTGGAAGCTTTCTCACATGTATCCACACTGGCCCAGCCTGAGACTCAAACCCACGCAGACAGGTGAGATGGCAGTAATTGGTAATGGCGAGTGCTTTAGACACCTCGGCCACCAGAGGCCCCTAGAACAGAATGTACTCCACTACAGTTAATTTCTGCTAATCTAAAATCAAATGCAAATTGTTACACCATACTTTCAAGAGTTTGCTGTGATAAGCAATTCTTTTTTAATTCTTTTACTTCATTGTTTCTTATTTCAACTTGGTCGATTCAGTGCTGCACCCTTGTTTCTCATTTTTGGTGAAATAAAACTTCCTCTATCATGCCCATAAGACATCTAAAACAGACCCCAGAAAATAAAGATATGAGACTGAATTGAGTGCATTCTAAGCTGAGTGAATAGGTGGCACACTCACTGCTGAGAGGCAATGGGTTAAATTTCATCTGTTGACAGGTTATTGGTTTTGTTTAAACTTGGCAACAAACAGGACCCAGGATCATGGGTAAAAAAATGTAAAGAAGAAAAGATGAGATCTTTAGCACAAACACACAAATAGTGTACAGAAAGGAGAAAAATGTCCAAATAAATTCTAGAGGAGCACAAGGACTTCAAATCCCAGTATGGGTTGATTATGACATGACGGAATGGCAATGATCACAGGCAATTGGGTCATGGATTTATAACTTCTGAAATAAATAAGACCTTTTCCAGCTCTGTATACTTTGAATCAGTAGTTGAGTCTGACTGTAGCATGATTTCTTACAATTTCCTTTTCTTCCAAATAACTGTGACCAGAAATGAACAAATCCACAAGGTGAGGCCTGTCTTAATAATACAGATTTGAATTTCTTAATAAGCAAGACGCAGACAAGGGTATTTGTGACCATCGTTTTCTAGATGAATGCCCTTTTCGATTTAGTAGGATTATTGGGACCGATGTTTTCCATTTCTTGAAAGAACACAATTGCATTCCTGGACCATATCATAGTTATATCTCCTTAAAATTAAAATTTATCGTAACTTGTGTATCTAGTGACACAAATAAAATATATAATGCTTGACTTGATTACAATCTAAATCTCCAGCATAATGAAGATCCGATGGACATGATGTCACGTTCTGTTGACCTTTCAATTCACCAATCTTTTAAAAACTTCATTCAGAACATGATGTTTCTAATGATAAACCCAACACAAAATTTAACATTTTATTTGATAGGTTACTAAAAATAAATGGAAAATGGGAATTCCACATAACCAAAACATGAACTGTTCATTGTTACATCTATTTCTTTTAAGTATATATTTAATGTCAATTATTTGTTTTGACTACTTATAAAGTGAATTACCAACATCATATATTCAATGTCAATTATTTGCTTCGTCTTCCTATAAATTTAATTACCAACATTATATATTCAATGTAAATTATTTGCTCTGTCTTCCTACAAACTGAATTACCAACATTATATATAGGGAGTCCCGAGTGGCCGAGTGGTCTAAAATGCTCACGGTTACAGATCACTGCCATCTCACCTCTGTCTGCATGGGTTCGAGTCTTGGGCTCAGCCAATAAGGGTATGTGAGAAAGCTTGCCGGTAGCTTCTTGTGGGTCGGTGGATCTTTCCGGGGTTTTCCTGGGTTCTTCCTCCACCATTAATACTGGCCGCCATGTATAGCCTATCTTGTGCTGAAAAATGGCTTTAAACCCTATAACTACAACAACAACCAACATTATACATTCAATGTAAATTATTTGTTTTGTCTTCCTACAAACCGAATTACCAACATTGCACATTCAATGTGAATTATTTTTGTCTTCCCATAAAATGAATTACCAACATTATACATTCAATGTGAATTATTTGTTTTGTCTTCCCATAAAGTGAATTACCAACATTATACATTCAATGTAAATTATTTGTTTTGTCTTCACATACATTCAATGTAAATTATTTGTTTTGTCTTCACATAAAGTGAATTACCAACAATATATATTCAAAGTGAATGATTTGTTTTGTCTTCCCATAAAGTGAATTACCAACATTATATATTCAATTAATTGTTTTGTCTTCCCATAAAGTGAATTACCTACATTATATATTCAATGTGAATTACTTGCTTTGTCTTCCCATAAACTGAATTATTAACATTATATACTCAATGTGAATTACTTTTTGTCTTCCTATAAACTGAATTACTAACATTATATATTCAATGTGAATTACTTGCTTTGTCTTCCCATACAGTGAACTGCCAAACCATTACTCCTATATAGCCATTTAGCTGCTAAGTCTCAACAGTTATCAAAGGTACAATAGCTTGGTTAATCTGTGGCTAATCAGTAAAGAAAAGAAACCGTCATTTCTTAATCATTATCTTTACTCTAATGACTACACCTTTGATCCTGTCTGGACAGGTGTACCTTTTGTAAACAGTGTGAGAACAAGCACTTTCATGTCAACATTAGATATGAAATATTTATAGTTGTATCAGCAGAAGTAGTAGTAGTACTGATAGTTTATGGTACTATTCCTTGTCCTGCATTCATGTTGGTGAAATTAATCATGTCTGAAAACATTAAATATACATAAAAGTAATTTATTTAAGTGCATTATTTTTAATTAAATATATTCCTGTATTGAAAATGCTTTATTTTTCCATGGACTTCAAATTTCAAATTGCATTAATTGTCAAGATATTATTTTGAACATGTAGCATTGATTGAAATATTTCCCAATTAGTAGGATTCACATGGCACTACATTCTGTTATTAATTCGTTTGCTATAGAGGATGTTTAATTTCATACAAATATTATACAAAACAGCATTAGTTCCAACAAGCTTTCTTTGTTAAATATGAATCCAAGGAATCTTGTTTTTCTTATCCCTATTACCGGGTTTAAAATTTAAAGATTTCATGCAGCCAAGACACACTCCTTTTCCATTAGAAGTCTACATCATAATATTCAGTGTCTATTCTCCATTTGAAGGAAATGTATTTCAGGTACTGTACCCCAATGACACTGTCTCTCTTTATCATTAATAATCATGTACCATCAAACATATCACATATATTATCAACAATCTGATATTTACTATTTCTCAAGTCCTAAGTTTAATTTAATATTTTTTTCATATTCTGACTTAAAATTTGTTCTCATTGTTTTTATCTTTCATGTCAAGCTTTCAAGTGCTATCATTGCATCTTAAGGTCAAGGTGTATTAACATAATTTCTACTTTCTTTGTAAAACTTATACTTATCTATACTTACTTACACTTATACATGCAAAAACAATGCTTGCCTGGCAATAGCCAAATGCAAGAGCAAAATTTCACAAACTCTGGATCAGTTGGATGCTTTATGCTGAAATTTCTTTCCATGCATATAATATGAAAAATTGTTTTCAAGGTTTCTCCAGTGAAGTACATCTTCATCCATATTTGATGGCACATCAGCACCATGTGTCAAATATTTAAAGGCCTTTATGCCTGGATGCTTCCTCTGTTGCTGTCAAATAAAGTTAACTCATTAACCCTGCATGCCATGTTTATGTATCATGACGTTGTACCCTACTTACGAGCTTTGTACTGTCAGTAACTGTTGACTGGTGTTGCTTGAAAGTGTTCTCTCCCAAATAAGTACATTTTAATGTAAAGATGAGGAGTGACTTTCTGTTTGAATCATCAAATGGGGCTCAAATTTCCAATATGATCATCAATAGTGGGGTGCTGTTGGTTTTAGGTTTGGGGAATAAATCAGTCATTTCAAGAATCTATCACTATACAACACAGTAGCCTTGGTTGGTCATTAGACTGAGTTTTACTGTCCATTACTGCAAAATCTGGATTATAACTGCAGACACTTTAACTGGCCCAAGTGGCCTTTACATTTCTTGCCTGGGTAACTGACATATGTAAGCTTATAAAAGCAAATTCATACACCTTTGAATCTTTGGACTGGAAAAAAGTTTGCGGTACTTAGTTGCCACTATTTCTATTTGGGATAAGCAACAGAATCCCTCAAAGGCACTGACTATCTGTTCAGAATTAATTTTCAGGAATTGAAGATAATACCATTTCCTCTTTTTAACCAATGCATGAAACGATCTCTGATATTACAGTTATACCAAGATGTTCAAATTAGTGAATGTGGTGGCCATAATGGATGTAGGATTGGTAGCATTTTCATTTGGGACAGAGTAGACATCATTAGATGTCATTAAAAGCTTCAGATCTTGAAAGAAACTGTATTATGGTAAGCTAGTTCCACTTCCTAGTTTAATAGTGTGCATCAGAGACATACAAATGGTAACTGGTTTAGTTGGACTTCAAAGTATGTTCTCAAATAGGCACATTAAAGCTGATTCATCCACAACATAGCATGCACATAACTGATTCCAAGTCAATCTTGTACATAATCTATTCATCAACTTAAGAATTTTACTTGTTATTTTTCTATTTTCCATTTTTATTTAGCTTCAAATTAAAAATTATTCAGTTTGATTCCAAAAGTGTGTTATTTTCCTAATTTAAATAGGCAATTATATTTAAGTCTACGAATCCTGTACTTTAAAATAATTTTAAAAATCTGTTTTAATATTTCTCCACAAAAGATAGAAAACTCAACCTAACCCTAAAATCTCTGATTCCCAATAGTTCCCATCATAGGTTACTTCCTTTGCTTGTAATAGGCAGACTGGCAAGAACAGTGTGTTTCTATTTTTAGTAATAATGGTCATTTTTTCAGGAAAGATCAGCATCATCTGTATAAATCTGAAAGCCCACCATGCCAGGATACTTTCTGTCAAAATTTTTGGTCAAATTTTTCATTTAAAAAAAAAACAATCATATAAAAGTTTTCGCTTTTAAGCAACAGTAGCCATATCTGATGGTGGATTGGCATCATTTGTATAAGTCTGAAATGTCTCCATGCCAATAATTTAAAAAATAAGTCTACTCAATCCAAATAAATTTAAAAATTTCAATTTTGTGCCACACACTATAAGTCATTCATGGTTATCTCCCTTTACCTGACCACATGTCCCTTCAGATACTTTATTCCAAAAAATTTCATTGTTCCTGCAATGAATAAATATTTTCATAACCCTGTTAATCATGGTCTAAAGTTGTTTCAATCAAATGATAAATGTCTATTTTTACACAATGTTATTAGTGTAGAACCTTCTCTGTGACATACTGTTACCGTTCTGACCAAAATTAAATACAGTATACTATCTTTGCTTTGTAGCAATTAATGTTTTGTAAAGTGACAGCTGAACTGAATTTTATCAGCTTTTGGGTTCTCCGCCCAGACAAGAATGTAAAACAATACTACCATCTGTCAGCCAAACTGTGCAAGTGTAATTTATTTCATTTGTTTATCACCAGTGAAGCTACAGAAAATAGCATTTAATTAAATGGAACGCTTGTTTCTCCTAACAGCCACTAACTGTCTCGTATTTCCTGGCACAATAATGTCACACCTGAGTACAATGTTCAAAGTTACAATTACCAAATGGGATAAAATGTATTACAATTATTTCAGCACTTCTTTTTTGTTATCAATTTTTAAAATCTCAAACAGCCCTGACATGCAAGGTGGTTTTTTTTAGTCCAGTGTGAAATTGACAAATAATAGAGATTCTACTTTGGTGTGAAAGGTACAATAAAAACACAAGATCCATTCAGAGGGAAAATCCATTACAAAAGGAACAAATAATCATTTCAGTGCTTTCCAAACCTCTGGTTGTGAAATTGATCACCAAATGGTGATATGTGTCACACTAATGACTATTGATAATACACACCAACAGTACGAATACGATTAAGTTACTACATGGTGATTTCGTCACAATTCGTATAATTGCTAGTAATAAAGAACTGGCAAAATGGAATTCCCCGTATGCAAGACATGCTGTGCTTAAGTGTAATTAGGACCCAGCAATTTCATGACAAAGGATACAAACTCTTAAGACCTATACATGAATCTGATCAGAGGTTAACTGGAAAATTATACTCTATGCACACACGAGAGCACCAATACACCTCCAGATTATTACAAAAAAATCAGTACAAACGCAAGCTACAAACTTTATGACTGAGCATGTATTAGAACCAAGTTATTATCCCTAACTCATCTCACTCCCACTGATAGAAACATGGAGCAACCCAAATCTATATTTATGAGCACAGGAAGTCATACAGTGCTATTATAAGATTTCTACTGTACCTTTGAGCACAGGGAGTCTTACAGTGCAATTATAAAATTTCTACTGTACCTATGAGCAAGGGAGTCTTACAGTCAGTGCAATTATAAAATTTCCACTGTACCTATGAGCACAGTGCAATTATAAGATTTCTACTGTTCCTATGAGCACAGGATGTCTTATAGTGCAATTATAAAATTTCTATTGTATCTTTGAGCACAGGGAGTCTTACAGTGCAATTATAGAATCTCCACTGTAGTTATATGCACAGTGCAATTATACAATTTCTACTGTACCTTTGAGCAAAGGGAGTCTTAGTGCAATTATACAATCTCCACCGTACCTTTGAGCACAGTACAATCATAAAATTTCTTCCTTTTTGTCAACAGATTTACTTTAGGAATATAAATATGAATGAAGCTGTAAACCAGGTCCAATGCTAAACCTGTCATGATGTGAGACTGGGGTTCAGCAAAATTTCCAAAACAAGATTTCTACTGAAATATTTACTTCTTCAAGACATTGCTCAATTTTATCACTTTTTGTAAACTGCAGTATTATGTTTGATTTTGTTTTTGATGTTTTGTACCACAACACTTTTAAAGCCAAGTATGTCATAAAGTGCCTTGTCCAATTAACACAATGGTAGCCAATTTGCATTGACCCAATGGTGGGAACTGAACCCAGATCCTTCTGACCGGGTGTTTAATAACTCAACCACTAAATCAACTTTGCTTCCTCTTCCATTCAATAACATTAAAATACTACATGGTGTTTTCATTCAGAAACAACTCAGATGTGCTGGGAGATGGGACATGCATATAACTACACGATATTTTGTCACAAAATATGATTCATGCAAAAGAAGTGATATTTAACACACTGAATATTCTGTTTCCAGAGTACATACCTTCATAAACCTTACCAACATATAAAATATATCATAAATCTACTCAATTTTGCACAGAAACTGTGGTAGTTCAGTTGGTTGAACACGGGGTCCCAGGTTAATTGCATGTACCTGCATAGGCCATGTAAACCACAGTACATTCCCCTGAAGCAATCTTGGTACAATGTGGGTACAGGAAGTGATGATGCAAGCATGTGAGTCGAGAAAAGCTTAAACTAAAACAGAATTTTGCCACTAGCCAACTCTCGAGTAATCTGTAAACAACAGCAGTCTCATCCTTGAAACTGGAAACTATCAAACAGTGAACTGTGACATACAAAAGTTTTTTTTTGTCTCTCTCTTACATGTACAAAAACATACAGCCGCATATATGCAACTAGCAGTATTTATGCATGTTGTACTAACACACTGTAGTGTGGGAAACACATCTAAAAACAGTGCACCTCTACTGACCACCCATTTCTCTACAAGTAGGATAACAGCAGGTGATCGAAGATGGTGGATGATCAAGGTTTATAAATCCAACTGGTGGATCATGAACAAGAATCCCTCAAAGGGATCAATGCTTTACTGAGTGAAAAGAATTTCCAGCAATTCAAGATAAAACTGCATCTTTTTTTCAACAGCCAAGTGCTAAAACCATCTCTGATATTCGTTAGCGATAAGAAAATTCTCTATTTAGCTGTTGTGGTGCACATGTTGGATGTCTGCTTGACACCATTTTCATTTAGGACAAAACAGACATCCTTTGAGGTATTTTAGTGAAAACCCCCCATTTAGTGGATTAGTGACAACAAGATTTTTAAGACAGCAGTTGTGTCGACTATATTGAACATATGACTGGCGTCATTTTCATTTAGGACTGTAAGGGTGTAAATTTCTATCGATCTATAAACAGTACATTAATTTGGGCAGGTTAACGATTAATTAGATTTATGGGGACAGGTGCGTGTTTAAATCGCTATACTGCAAGGATTTTTAATGTCTATTGCGAGAGGAAGTGATTCTTAATTAAGCCTTCGTTTACTTAACAGTCAGACAGACTGGAAGGAAACGGTTAACTTCGATCTTTGTATCGAAAATGTCCGAGTTGATATTGTCCAGAATTAGTTATTTGGAAATCTAGAGGTCAGGTGGACTGCAATTTTGGCACCTAGTTATAAAAGGCGGTAGATATATTTAATCCATATTGGTTACACTAAATAAGGGGCGTGGTTCCCACACGAAATTTCTTGGTTTTAATATGGCCCATCGTAAAATTTAGTCAGTCTATGTTTTTCTGCAAGAGAAAAATATAGGAGACTCCGAATTTGAATTTAGAAGAAATTCTCTTGTAAAACAATTATCCAAGGGACTGGATGTCTGGAAAGTCGACGGACAATTTTGGCAGTAGAAGCGAGCAAAGCTTGAAAGCACAAGGTATTTGCGTCAATCTCATGTAAACCATTGATACCAAAATAATGATTTGCTTGGATTTATTTGCTTATATTTGCATGAATTTATTTGTTTAAATTCGTGGATCAATTTTTTTGATATGAGTACAACTGTGTTGAGTTTATCTATCTGAATCCATACAATGATCTTTTTTATATAAGTTTGACGAATTGTTTGAATTTGTCGTCTTGATCATTATAGGAATAGGTATTCTAAGAAGTTCATGCCTTACATTAGTTGATATGAGTTACGAGAATCCGTGTGAATTCACCGACCTTAGATGATTTCACGTACGATAAAGGCTTGAGTGCGTATTGACTGAAATTAACGTTGCTAAGCCATGAAGTGAGATTTCATGTATGCTAAGGACTTGAATGTGTGTATTCACTGGAAACAACGTAGTTAAGCCATGTTATGAATTTCATTCATTCATTTGTGTAATTGAGACGAGAACAGAACTGTTGTGTCTTGGGTGATGTTAATCTGAGTCAGGTTGAACTAGCCGTTAGGAAGTAGATTAATCTTACGAAACTAGGTTTGTTTATGGACTGCCATGTTTGGCTTGACCAGATAGCCTTTGGCATCTGTTTGAATTCTGATAGGACGATATCGGACATAACGAGAGGGGAGTAATGGTCTATTCCCAGTAGGATATCTGACAGGAAATTTAGGTTGCTTCTCTGTTTATTTTGAAAGCGGGAAATAGCTCAACTGACGTATCCACATACCTACTTATCCAAGTATCTACGTATCCACCTACCCACACAAAGTTCGAGGGCCGAAAGAGGCGAGACAATGGAGAGTTTGGAGAAGAAACAAAAAGTGGAAAGGACCAAGAAGAACAGCTGCAGTGAAGTTGGAATGAACTGGAAATAAGCAGGTTATGAAGTTGTACAAGGCAATGACTTTGATTGTTCACTTGATTCTATGATGAACCAATTTTATCATTTAAAACATATCGGCTATTTATATAAGTATATTTGTGTTTGAAATTCGGTGAATGAATTATTTAAAAAAGAAGTGTATCTTCCTAATGTAATGCATTATCAGAGTTGTTTATGTAATTGATTAAATTGTTGTCTTTCATGTACAGGGCTTGTGTCATTCTGTTTTATATATCTGCTCAGATCTCTATTTATTCCACCTATAAGTTTCACACTTTATATTAATATTTACTCAATCCCGGTAACAACACCGAGGGCGATTACCCTCTAGATAACAATAACCCAATAAAGCGGATACCTTGTAAGAAGGTACAATCCGTCAATCAATTCCATCCACTCCACTCCCCCTCCACAAGGATCAACTAGGTAGCATAAGTAATCTATTTGTGAAAAGCCGGTTGATACAGCCATCCATCTGGATGGAGTAGAGATAATATTTTAAAAATGGCTGCTTCTGTGGTCATACTGGACATCACATGGATGCCATTTTTATTCATGGCCAACTAGACATCACAAGTCTTTTTGTGAAAACCTCATGCTGATACAGCCATCCATTCAGGATGAGCAGTGATAAAAAGATTTTCAAGATGGCTTCTGTGTGGTGGCCATATTAAATATCAATCTGGCACCATTTTCATTAAGAAGTCCTCTGATGATAACCCCACATCAATATGACTTTCTGTTCTGGTAGAGTTGTGATAACAAAGATTTTTAAGATGGCTACCATGGTGGCCAGAATGGATATTAGATCAGCACCATTTTCATTTAGGATCAACCAGACAGCACAAAATCTTGTAGTGAAGACTACATGTTGATATGACCATCCATTCAGAAGTAGCAATAACAAGATTTTTCAAAATAGCCAACATGGTAGCCATAATGGATATCTGAGCAACATCATTTTATTTAGGCCCAACTAAACAACAGGATGAATGTATGTATAAAGTTTCAAGGTAATCCTCAGAGTAGTTAAGGAGGAGTAGCAATAACGAACTTGTGATACCTAATGGACAGATGACAGATGACAGACAACAGACCATATCACAAGCTATTCTGATCTTTGACCATGCAACTGTAAAGCAAACTTTACTTAAATTAAGCCTCTCACATATTTACAGAGCATTTCCAGACCTCAGTATGTTGCGTTCAATCATTAAAATGTCAGACTCCACCACTTCCTAGAAAATATCACATTGTCCACTGAAAGATGTTCATCCACATTAAGCTGAAGATCACCTTCCATGTTAATGGTGGTAACAATGTCTCTAATGAGATTGGTAAATTCTGTGTTTTGCCTGGCTGGTTCTAATGTCTCAGCTGAATGAGGATCCTTAGGGATAACTCTGTGTATAGCCAGCACTGTCATATAGTTTTAATTCCTTTTCTGTTACTTACATTAGTTACACTGGTTTTATTGTGAATGGTCTCAAGGGCAGTTGGCCAAGACAGTGACTGCCGGTAAGTACTGTTTCGTGCAAGTGAGAGTTTACGAGAGACGCATAACCAGGGCTGTAAGGAGATGATTCTGCTAAAGTAGAATGGGTGAATCTTGAAGCAAGGTAATGTCTTAATTTGATTCATAACTTTCTTTGTTATGAGTCTTAAGATAATTGTTTGAATTTGTCTTAAATGATATAGGAATCATGTATGCTAAGAACTGACCATTATTAGATTTGTAGGATGTTTATGTCAATTGTTAGTTAGCAAATAATGTAGTTAAGACAAAAAGTGAATCAGTTGTATTAACATTTGATCAGCAATGAGGGTTATACAACTATTTAATGTCAGCCGTATGTGTGCATGTGTCCAACATTTAGTTCAAGATGGTGATTAATCACACTGCTGGGCTTAATGTCCTTATGCAAGAGCTAGCTATGCTATCTATTAATTAGTAATGGTAACTAGATCTATTGGAGAAACACATTAATATGTCCTGTACTATGTTAATTGTTTATGGAAGGAGAAAAATTAATATGTAGGCAAATATGACATTGTTTGCACTGAATGCAAGGTTAGCACACCTGAAACCAGTTAGCAGTTAGTGTCTGTTGTGAAATACAATGTGGCTAATTCTGAGAATGGAGATGGGGTGTATATTCAGTTCAGGATGTGAGAAAAATGAGTCAAAATTTAGTCCACATTTATTTTGTTTTAAAAGGAAATAGCTTCCATGACTGGTAGAAGAGTGAATGCCTGAACATAACAGTGGATGACCAGTAAGAGGCTGGATGTAGGATGAGGTGACTAAAAGGCAGTGATGCATGAGGAAGCCAGAGGCAACAAGTCAACCCCAACTGACTAGCTATGTTGATTCTGGAGAGTGACCCACAACCAGTTATCAGGTTATGCAGACATGTCAGACAATTAAAATTTGAAATGCTCACTTGATTTTGTGATGAAATTTGCCATATCTATATAACAGAACTGCTAAATATATTATAGAAATTTGTGTTAAATTTTTTTAAGGTTGAGCAGCATCCTTCAACTGATCTGGTACAATTTTGTTCATCTTATTAATTAAATTGTAATATTCTATATTTGTGGGTTGTGTTGTTCTATTTATATCTCTGTACAGATCTCCAATAATTTCATATATTAATATTTGCTCAAACCAGGCTATAACACTGCGTTTGATCATCTTCTAGACATCGATAACCATCAAAAAGGACAACTCAACCATACTGAGATAATACTAATCACTGGAGGCAGTCAATAACTGAATTCACTAAGTCTGACAAACATGGTAAAAGTGTTAGAAGTCTGTGATTATTATGTACATGTCGTCTGTAGATAGTACAGACTAGGTGGATGGTGGATAGCAAGGCTAGCAAATAGAAAGGGAATTAAGAAGCAAACCAACTGGTACATTCAAATTTATTGGCAGTAACTGAGGGTTGCAAGTGATCAGTGGGGTGGGGTGAGAAATCGAGGTGGGGGAAGAGCACTGTTAGAACAATGTATTTATTGACGATATTTTAGTTTTGCAATATTGTGCACATGTACACAAACACTAAACACACCTTGTCATAACCATTAGTTCCCATGCTTGCTTCCTTTTCATAACACTATGAGGTGGAAAAACTTTCTGATCTGATAGCATTTGAATTTCTCATGAAATTAGTGACTCATGATCTGAAAAAGAGCTCCCAACATACAGTTTTATGTATTGTTTGATTGGTAAACATAACAGCTGAATGGCTCCAAGTCAGACATAGTTCTTTTAGACAAAATGTATATTTCCCAGGACATCCATAGTTCAACTCTATACTATTGAAAAGCAACAGAAAAAGACTTTTTAAAGGTATTTAAGAGAAATGCACATAAAATCTATTTACAATATTATGATACTTAACTTAGCCTTGAATAAAAGGCATATAACTGAACTGGATAGACCTTGATGCATGCAGTAATGGGTTGGCAGATAAGTGTTTTGTCTGGCAAATGTTATTTAAAAGTGGTAGAATGCAATGTAAGCACATATAATGTACAGGTCACTTACCTGTGCTCCATCAACAAAGTCATTCCACAGGTTGACATTCTTAGTATTAATATCATTAAGGCTCCTAGAATACCGTCTCTGGCGGAGAAAATTGTTATGCTCTTGGTGTCGCCACATTGAAAATATTTCTCAAGATTCACAATCAGAACAAACTGATATGTGGCAGCAGCTTTTTTGCACTGTAATTTTTCTTTAATAAATATTGCCAAAACTTTACAAAATGATCAATTTATTTTTTCCTGTGTGTTCTTCCTGATGAATATGAATCCATAGTTTTCCAGAAAGCTGCATAGTCCTACACATTCTACAAAAGAGTAATATTTCAATACGACTAAATCCATCAAAAAGGTATAAAAATAATTTTGTGCTGACACTTTCAATTGAGCACTAAAGTGTTTTCCCTAAGATTCTCCCATCAAATCACCGACACACAAACAATTCTATTACACCACTTTGGATGGTTAAATCCTGCGTGGTATAAATTTTTTCAGGCACAAGACTAATAGTCTAAGCTCTAAAGAAAGAAAGAAAAAAAACCCCCAAAGTCTTCCATACCACAGTACTTAGAAACATTCCTTCAGTTAATTCCACATGAAATGTACAGTAAATTCATATACATATCAATTACCTATGTATATACATGTACAGGAAACTCTATAAACATACGCTGATTTTAGGTCAAATGAATAATCCACAAAACCTCTGTGCATCAAACACATTCCATCTGTATCAATGTAATCTATCGAAGGACACAGCCTGTGTAAGACAATGGAAAGTACTGATTTACATATTCAAACCAAGACATTGTTCTCATATGAAACTATGAAATCTATGTTTTTCCTCACATAATAACTTTGAAATTCCATACTGGCAGACTGGTAGATTAAATGACATTCACCACTTGTTGAACATACTGCAACAATATATATATGTAGAGTGACAACACTGGTGTAGGTGCATGTTAAACTGGCATAATAGCTGTGTCTGTGTAACAGTCTGCTTGTGACAAATGTAAACGGTCTTCTCTTTATGGTCTGTCAGGAACATCCTGTGACCCTACATTGGTGCAGTACACATGTGTACATTAAACAATATATACATCAAGCTGAATACATCTTTGGTCACCATTTTCCTTTACTATATGCATGCTGTAGGAATTGAATACTAATATTACATGCCTACAATGTTAAATATTTTAATCTATTGGCACAGTCTAAGGTCTCAATTACCTTTCTATTCTGTTATACTGATAAGAGGATTGTTATATACACAACTATATCTTCAGATAATAAAAAAAATGAAAAATGCCAGTTTCACATATTGGCTAACATTACCCTCAGCAGTAATCTTTCCTTTTAAAAATCATTGATTAAGGATCTAAATGGAACTTATTAATTGATATATTTCACAAATCATCCCCTTTCAAAATCATGAAAATTTGTATCTAATACATTTATAAACCAGTAGATTGTAAAAAGACAGGAATGAGTTATCACTTTGGTCAAAATGTACACTTGTAGCTCTCCCTGGAGGAATCAACAATCTGTTTTCTCTAATTTACACCTTGAACATTCCCACATTTTGAAAACTCAATAAGAATACTATGTACTAAAGATGGAGATCTTCATAAATTCCTGTGCACTGAACCAGTAACTGAATCACAAAGTGTCTGTAGACAACTGTCCATTATGCCTGTTTCAACCTGTCTACAAAGACCTAGTTAATATGAACCCTCCTACAAAACATCTCTACCATTATTCCACACCGAGTGTATTTGATGTTGAGCTTTATTGATGCCACTTGCAGACCAAACTTAGCACTGTCAGAACAATGACACCTGGCCACGCCTGCAACTGTCAAGAGAATATAGATTTTGGCCCTGAGGGGACACCAAGAGATATGGGTATTGTGTATTTATCTAACCATGCTGCAGTGCAGAAATTCCTATGCTATTTGATAATAGAGAGGTTTGATATGTTGGCATGTTCCATGTCAAAGATGAGGATGGATAAACATGATGAGGTTTATTATACTGACTACATATCCAGGTACCTAGGACCTTCACAAAGTTGTAGGAATAGATAGATCCCAAATGACATCATCAGCTGCCATACTTATGGTATGCTGGCAGATTTACCATTGAGTTTATATGGTGTTTGGAATTTTAAATAAATTCACTGAATCTCAAGAAACTGTTATAAGAAATACATACATAAACAGAACACAAATCAGGCTTTCTGTTAGTATCTGTAATTTATAAATTGATTTTGCTTCAGTGTGCCCTGCTCAAAATGGTCAATTTTGGTAGTTGCATGTAAGAGAAACTGCCAGGGTGCCCATCATGCAGGTAAAATGGGCAGAATATCGTCTGCTAGTGACCTTATCGAGAATCATCTATATATGACAAATTACAAATCTCAAGTAACAGCTCCTTGAAGGAACTGATTTGGCATAAAGAATTCCCAGGAATTCAAAACAAGACAATTTCTTCCTTTTCACTCATGAGAGTTCAAACCATCTCTGATATTCTTCAGCAATAACAAGATTTTCAAATTAGCTGCTCTGGTGCACATATCAGATGTCGGCTTGGCACCATTTTCATTTAGGACAAATCAGAGATCATTATTAAGTCTTTTGGTGACAATCCTATATCATAATGATCATCCATCAATTCAAGATTTTTAAGACTGTCAGCATGGCAGCCATATTGATTGTATGACTGGCTCTATTTTCATTCAGGACCAACTAAGTGTCACACAATAAGTCTATTGGCAAAAACCCCATGTTGATACAGCCATCCAGTTGGCAGGAATAGGGATAATATTTTCAAGATAGCCACCATGGTGGTCATATAGAGAATTAGTCATTTTCATTTAGGACCAGCTAGACACAGCATGGTCTCTTTTGATGAAAACTCCATGTCAAAATGACTCTCCAGTTAAGAGTAGTGGCTAAAACAAGATTCGCAAGATGGCCACATATTGGAATCATCATGTCAGCACCATTTTAATTTGTTAAAAACAAAACATTGCAAGCCTTCGAGTGAAAACCCCATGCTGATATGACCATTCATTCAGGTGAAATAGTGGTAAGATTTTCAAGCTGGTCACTGTGACAGACATATTAGTCACCAGATTGACAACATTTTCATTTAGGACTAACTTGATATCATAAGAAGTCTACTGGTGAAAACACCATGGCCAGATGACTTTCCATTCAGAAGGAACAATGAAAACAAGATTTCAAAAGGGCTGCCATTGTGGCCATATTGGACTTCACATTCGCAAATATGCTAATGGACTGACAAACAATATATTACAATGGAAGAATAACAAGAAATTTCAAAACCTCTAAATATATTCTATGACCAACAGAGCTAAGAAATACTCATAGACATTAAACCTGAAAAGGTTGCACAAATGGATGGGTGTTTGGATATTCTGATCTGTGGTATATAAAAGTCAAAATGGATATCCATCTATCCATTCATACATAAGAACATACATTCCATACATCCCATCCATGTATCAATACCAGGGTGGTCCAACATGTTCAACACCATTGGCCACATGGACCAAAAATGTAAAGTTCATGAGCCATATATATATATATATATATATATATATATATATAATAATAATAATAATAATAATAATAATGATATACAAGAAAAAGGACCCACCAGCCAAATGTGACCTGCAGGTCTGTACTTGAACCACTCTGATCTATACCATCATACAAAAATGTAACACATCATACCAATTTAACCATACTTTGAAACAAATAAATACAATAAACAGTCATCTGTGGAAATGCATGCTTGATTATGTACCAAAGGACAAGGTTCACTTTACCCTTTGAATGGTCATAAAATCTGGTAAAAAATACATTTTCCTGGATGGCTTATCTCCATGATAAAATGTCACAATACCAATAAGAGTTCAAATCACTACCTCAGTGACATTACAGGCACATGTTAATGTCATGTCATCTGACAAAATGGTAATGGAAAGCTGAAATATACTCTTTTGGACAATATTTTAACAGAGTCCATGATGATATTCTGTCAAGCAGTCATCAAGACATGATGTGAAAGAATTCAGCTGAGCTGTAAATGTGCTCTATATTAAAAAAAAAAAATACAGAGTATTTGTTCTTCATTGTGCTTCTGAAGATCATCCATGGATCACAAAAAAAACCCCATAAAGTTATAAATATCTAACACAAACTTGAAGAAAAAAAAGAGTATTTAATCATAATTAGCCTAATTAGGTCAACAAGTTTTATGCAATTTATCCAACGCTATATCAGTGGAGTCTTACAAAGTTTAAATTAAACTATCAACAATAATTTTAGTTAATTTATGTGAAAAGATCATTTCTGTGAAATAAATAAATAAGTAAAATAAATGAACAGGCAGGTTTAAGTATTTTTGTTGTTGATTTTAGCACATATATATTGCACTCCTGTATTATTTTTTTTCATATTTATCACCATGTGCAAGATTGAGATATGCACTGAAGTACCCTTGTGAACTATTTATAAAAAAAATCACATGTGAATTTGTTGCCAACTTATTGGAAATAAATTGAGAATTTAAATCAGTTAAATAAGGATGAACTAATTATCGACTAGATCTACATCAGAGAACTATCTGTCTTGATTAATGAATGATATATACAGTAAAACCAGTCTTGAGAGACCACTGCTATGAGAGACCACCTATTTTGAGAGACCAGAATCTCCATGCACAGATTTATTATGTCGTTTCATGACCTGTTATGAGAGACCACCTGTCTTGAAAGACCATTATTTTTTTGGCAGAAGAGGTGGTCTTTCAAGACAGGTTCTACTGTACTTGACTGAGGTGCACTGAATACATGCCTACTATATGCAGCGGAGTAGAAAATGTACTCAAGGACTCAAACTGAGTATGATCTGAGTCAGACTCGTTAATCAAGACTTGTCACTGAAAAAAAGAAACATTACTTCTTTTTAAGCATCAGTTAAAAAATATGTATACGCTATATAAAAAGTTCATATTTGTGTAAAGGTAACAATTAATCTTTATCACATTTGGATGTAGGATTTACAATGCCAATCATCAGTAATTTTTTTAACAAAGTGGTCAAAATATATTTACTCATGTATAATGATATTCATAGAGTGTGCTAAAATAACATGTATAAAACAAACAAGTAATACTTCATATACAACTGAAATATATCATCCCCCCCTCTCCCAAATCCATTTGCCATTTGTCTATCCATCTCTCTCTCTCTCTCTCTCTCTCTCTCTCTCTCTCCGTTCTCTTTCCCTCCCTGCTGATCCATTTCGTGTCTGTTCTACCTATTTTTATGTAGCTGTTCTTGTGTTTGTCTGCCAGTCTAAAGAACCATGTGATTGTCTTGTCAAAGAGTTGACTGATTATGTCCACTTTAGAAACGTGCACCACAAATGCCTTCTTTCTTTTCATATTTGCCCACACCCATGTTATTTTTTAAAGAGGAAAATTAACAGAGGAAGCAATAGTTTTGAAGAGGACAACTGTTATTCTTTTACTTTTATATAACAATTGCATATTTTGCTAATGATACTGTATGCTCTTCAAATGCATGCCAACCATTATGGGTTTTTTTTACACCTAATTACATCTTACACTTTGCAAGTATATCGATTATGCTTTTCTGGCACACTTAAAATATATATTTTAAAAAAGCAATAAAAAGTTGTGTCTTTCATTTTTATGATCATCACTTTAATCCCACTCAGGATATAAATTTGAGAATATTCTAAGAAGACTGCTGTGTAAGAATAGCATAAGAGTACATTTGTCCATCCTACCTGTACATGTACTTTCCTTATTTTCTATTTATAGTAATTCTAAACGACACATTTCCAAAAAAACTGACGCATTTGTTCAATTTGAAACTTTGTCCACAAGATTCATTATACTGATAATAGAGTATGTTAGTGGACCAGTGTGTACTTTTAAAGAAAATGGCACCAAATATTGAGCAAAACCGGCATTAACTGTGTGCCTTTGTGGATGATCCATGACTGAAAAATGTTGGATCTTTTCAAATTTCAAAACATGTCTGTTCTGAAAAGGGGTAAATTAATACTGTTTTACACATGTGAAATGAAGAATATGAGTGATGCAATACAGCACTCGGATTGAACACATCGTCATCCTCGTTGCAGAATTTGTGAACTTGATGCTCATTCAGCGAAGTTAGACATGTAGACTAGTTAAAGTGAATGTTGAATATAAATAATGTCAGTATGCTTTGTCTTTGCATTCTGGTTGTAATTCACATCGATTTAGCCCATTCGTGACAAGAATTTTGACCAGCTGTAGAACCATTTTTGTAGTTAAAAAAACCCCCACAAACCCCATACATTTTTACATATAATGTACTGAACTTATTGCATGCAATATACAGATTACACTTTTTACGCTCAGATCATGCTTTTTTGTCACTTATATTAGCAATAATTATGCTTATATTGCTCGCGGGGTTGGCATTATGACGAGATTCCAAAAAAATATATCTTCAAACACACTTGCTTCAAGCTGTACTGATTGCTTCACATTTGGTCGAACTTCAAGCTCAACACACACAGGAAATAGCTAGAAATGTACATGATTTAAGAAATGCAGCACAGGTGAGAATCAAACAATGATTTTGGTGCATTAATAGTATCTTGATGAAAATGCAAATCGCGTATTTGCATGTGTGTATATGTGCAGGTGCTCCACAAGGAATGAGAGGGAGAGAAGGTGTTTGTATGTGTCTTAAGGGTATTTTAGTGTTTGGATAAAATGAAGGTTTTTGCATTGTGATATATACATATATATATATATATATATATATATATATATGGATCCTGAACTTTCAAAGCATCTTGCCAGAAATTTATTCCCAAAAATTGACCATTTATTTAGTGAATTCAATATAAAAACATTCAAGGAAGATGTAACAAGCTTTTATGAAAAAGATAACATTGATATACTTTGGTATACAATATACCAGAAAATGTGTCATATTCAGTTCTGAATGTACTCCAGCTGTAGTATTATCCTTCCATGATTCACTGGTTTTGTCTCAAATATATATATATATATATATATATATATATTGCTATGTACTACTTTAAGTCATTAATTGCTGGTTGACAAGAAGCAGACATGCTACCTTAAAAAAGATGGAACACAATGGATGTGCATTTCCATTAAGCCAGATGGTAAAATTGTTTTCATCAGGTCCCCCCAAGTCTCAGAGGATGAGGAGGATGATAATGAAAGTTAGTTGCTGTTGCTAGTATCATCATTTCTTAATTTGGGCCTGGATTTCACATGTTTTGTTCTAAATGGTATCATGTGCTAAAACATTGTGACACTATACAGTTAATACAGTTAAAATAAAAACATCTGGTATGAGAGACTGATGTTTAATTGCATATAGACCCAGTGACAACTGTTTAATTAAAGTTTATTTTATTTTTTTTTAAACCTATTTTATTTTATTTTTTTTAAAAATAAGTCCAAGAGATAAGCTTCCAAACTTCTTTTATCTTGTGCTTTGTGGCTTTACAGTGTTTAAACAATGACCCAAGTCAGGAGGATCTCTATTGACTGTCTGACAGAGACACAAGTGTCAACTAAACCTAGTAACCTCTGAATTACGACAAGTCCCTGATACCTTTATGGGCTGTCGGACAAAGAAGCATTCTGCAAATGCATATACAGTATATGTGAATAAAGTGCATCTCAAGGTGTATTTTTCTGCTTGGTTGTTGATATTAATATGCATAAATGTAAGATGCAGGTAAGTTGAATATGCGTAAATCAGGTGTTTACTGTATGTGCCGATCAAAACCTTTGATCTGTAATGTATATATAATGTTAATTAAAAGAAAATTTACTTGCTATTTAGATAAATCAATGGCCTAGCATCTACTCCATAGGATGGTTTGGGCAAAATAGTCACCTTAAGTCTTTCATAAACTGGCCCCAAAAAGTTCACTAACCTTGCGATGAAGTCACAATATTCCTCCCAACCGCTTTTGTCTCATTACAATGTATTATTAATAAAAATAAATTACAACTTTGGTGTCAATTTTGCCTTTAAAGAGAACTGTACAGAGTTAGAAAAATAAGTGTTATGCTCTGTTGTGAGTTTTAGTACTAATTTCATGAATATAAATGCAAAAAACTACATTGCAATCGTCTGAATTCCCACCAAAAGTACCCCCACCCAAAGACAAGTGAAAAATTAATTTGTGTAGCTCAGTCAGAAATGAACTTTATGACTCACTGGAGGTGTCCAGGTCTATTACTAATACCAATAATCATTTTATCCAATATTTCATTATCTGAAAGTATAAACAGAGGACTTTACCATGCAAGTGTTGCAGTGAGGCAGTGGTACTTACAAAAATGGAGAAAGTGGGGCCCAAGAACCCCCAATAGGTGGGGGGGGGGCATTTAGAAAATGACAGGTGGTAAATACCCTTACCTGTGTCTTCTTTATTCAAGAAATTAAAACCTATATTATTATCATTGCATGCACTCATAATGTGGACTTATTAATTTCTGTAACAAATATTTTCACTTTTCCAACATTTTATTCTTTGAATCCGTATTTGTACAGTCAAATTACAGCATGGTTTTCTAAAAATTTTTTGTCTTCTAGTAACAACCGTGTCTACTGTTCAGGTTATTTTAATTGACAAAGAAACTATGGCAAAGATACTATCATGGTGATAGCATCAAGATATAAAATGCTAGAAAAGTAAATATTATTACAAAAATTAAAAAAATGCACAACCTGAACAATGATACTCATCCTCCTCCTCTGTACTGGCATTTTAATTCTTGATGCCTGAGTAACTATTAGACTCCTGAATTTACTGTGACAGGATATACACTCTTTGGCCAAATCTATACATGTAGTTATATTGGATATCTTAGTAGTGGCTGGATATCTTAGCAGTGCCTGGAGTAAGTACCACAAAAAGTTACATTTACCTGAACAACTACTAAATTTTAGCAAATTTTTTTTTACCAGGTCTGGGCAAAAGGACAGATGGTTTTACCTTAACTCTGACAAGTTACATTAGGCTGATCTACTAATTTTGTCACACCTGAGTAAGCTTCTATAACCTGAAGAGGTCATGCTGCCAAATTAGCTGATATAGTGATCAGTCCTACAAGCTGTTAAACAGTGTATGTTTACAAACAAAAGTTTATAACGATGCCTCATCTTAAGGTGCTTAGGTCTGTTTGGACTATGAATCATACAAAAATACACTATTTATAAGGTCTTACTTGTGTGGTACAAAAAGACTTCTAGAATAGAGACATTGCAAACATACAGCTAATATTTATTTTAAGCTAGAAATGTTCAAGATAAATTTTCATAAGGTCATATATATAACAAATTTCATCTTCTGAGAAATCACTTTGTTCATTATCCCTTCAAACAGCACACACACACACACACACACACACACACACACACACACACACACACAGTGCCAGATCTCTCTCAGGAAAGTTTTGATTTGAATAAAGTCTCTCACCACGCTGTAACTCTGATATTTCACTTGAAGTATGCAGTTCCAGTTTCCATTGCCTACATTACCTGCTTTCATCAATAAGTTGTAAAATGTGTGATAAATTGGGACCTGGCTGTAGGCCTGTATATTGAATTCTAAAAAGTGTAATAAATTGAACCCTGCCTGTAAGGCATGTAGATCTAGTGTAAAAAGTGTGATAAATTAGACCCTTTCTATAAAGGCTGTATATCTAATGTCAGAAAGTGTGATAAAATGGACCCTGGCTGTAAGGTCTGTAGCTCAAATTGTAAATAGAGTGAGAAACTGGACAGTGGCTGTAAGGCCCGTAGATCAAATTGTATAAAGAGTGAGAAATTGGACCATGGCTGTAAAGCATGTAGGTCTTCTTGTAAAAAGGTGCAAGATATTGGACCATGGATGTAAGGCCTGTAGATATAGTTGTAAAAAATGCAAGACAATGGACCATGGCTGTAAAGCCTGTAGATCTAGTTGTAAAAATTGTGAGACACTGGACCATGGCTGTAAAGCCTGTAGATCTAGTTGTAAAAAGTGCAAGACACTGGACCATGGCTGTAAACTTTAGGTCTAGTTGTAAAAAGTGTGAGACACTGGACCATGGCTGTAAAGCCTATAGTCTAGTTGTAAAAAGTGTGAGACACTGGACCATGGCTGTAAAGCCTATAGATCTAGTTGTAAAAAGTGTGAGACACTGGACCATGGCTGTAAAGCCTATAGATCTAGTTGTAAAAAGTGTGAGACACTGGACCATGGCTGTAAAGCCTATAGATCTAGTTGTAAAAAGTGTGAGAACACAAGAAGAGTACTGGGAACCTGCTGTTATATTATACCAAAACAACACCTGAATTATTATAAATATTAAAGGTGTATTTGGAGTACAATGCTAAAAGTTTCTAATCTGCTAATGGAATTTTAAAAATGACACTTACCTCAGGATACTCAGGATCATAAATTCTATATCTTGGACTTCGCAACATTGTGAAATCCACAATATCCAAATAATGGTTAACATGTAACCCTCCTACTGTACTGTAACTTCCACAATATACAAATAATAGTTAACATGTAACCATCCTCCTGTATCTTAACATCCACAATATACACAAGGAGACTACAACAGTATGCAATTTGTATTCAATCAGATCCCATGTAATCTCCACCTGATACATGCATGACCAGATATTCAAAAAATCTTCTTTCCCATGTCTATTTTTTCCAAAAGAAAAATCTGTAACTGTCAATTTGTGTATCTTACACATTTTTAGAAAGTTATATTTCCTAGCACATCACAGCTTCATATGTGTGATGTAAACATTTGGTAACCATCAGTAAAGCAAACAGTTGTACAGAATTCAATGAATCTTCTGCACACTCATCACATTATGAATTATCAAGTGCTCTTTTACTAAAACATGTCTGAACAATTGTAATATCCTATGAAGAACACAATAGAATGCCTTCCCAACCATCACACCAATTTTTTCTGGTTGAATTGACACACATCAAAGGAAAGCTGAATTTTATCCACAGTTCTTATTAATCTCTTAGATAAAGCCACTTCAAATTACTCCACTTATCAAAGAAGGTGTTATATATGTCCATTATTGACAGCACTTGTGTCTGATGCCACAAGAAAAGAACAAAGACAACCATATTAAACCCCTCAAATTTGATCTAAAACATACTCTATGAATGCAGGCATATTACAATTTAATATCACAATAATATCTGGACGCATGATTTAGTTGATTTCTTCACAGAACAGTAAACATACTCTATTCAAATTCAGGTTATTGCTAACTTCTGATACTACAATGAAATCTACTAAAACAAATTCTCATCAAGCGTCAAATCTGCTGCTAGTCAGGTCACATGGCTTCAAGCTCTCGTGTCAATAAAGACACATTCCATGGAATATTTCTGAATTCTTACATCCTTTAGCGTTCACTTTGTTACTTGCTGTAATTGCTGGTTATGAGACAATGTCATATCAGGCAGAAGTTGCCAACAACTAAGCAGTTCAGGGTATTTATGTAATGGATCAGTGTAACCAAACATACATCCCAGCAATATATAGCAAGTACAAAATTTGTCTTTCTATTCAGCTAGTATGATGTATAAGCTGGTATATATGTACTACACAGGAAACAAAATGATCTGATACGAGCTTTTTCAAACTGAAGGGCATTTCTCAGTTATGTTCTGCCTTCTATGAAAAAAAGATTTCAAGAGCTTATTTGGGTTTAAGATAGTCAAGTCACTGTCAAAACCTAATAAAGACTATGTAACATGGTATGCATAATACCTAACTAGACACTGCATTACTGTATGAAAGACCTCTTTATTCCAGGCAGCATTTGAACTAAGTCATACATTGCAATCTAGAATCTGAATAGTCTCAGGATTCAATGATTATCTTCTAAATGAACTGCTATTCAGGTAGGTAGAAAGGCAATGCTTGGTCATAAATAATATTGGTAAATGTCATTTCCTGCTAAATGAACAATTTAGTATTTGTATAGCCTGGAAAACTGAGTATCTGCATAGCCCAGAAAACTGAGTATCTGCATAGACTGCAAAACTGAGTTTCTGCATAGCCTGCAAAACTGAGTATTTGTATAGACTGCAAAACTGAGTTTCTATACAGACTGCAAAACTGATAATCTACATAGCCTGCAAAACTGAGTATCTGCATAGACTGCAAAACTGAGTTTCTATATAGACTACAAAACTGATAATCTACATAGCCTGCAAAAATGAGTATCTGCATAGACTGCAAAACTGAGTATCTGTATAGCCTGCAAAATCTCAGTATCTGCATAGCCTGCAAAACTGAGCATCTGCATAGACTGCAAAGCCGAGTATCTGCAGACTGAAAAACTGAGCATCTGCATGGACTGCAAGACTAAGTATCTGCATAGCCTGTAAAACTGATTATCTGCATAGCCTGCAAAACTGATAATCTACAGTCTGCAAAACTGATAATCTGCATAGCCTGTAAAACTGATAATCTGCATAGCCTGTAAAACTGATAATCTACATTGCCTGTAAAGCTGATAATCTACATAGTCTGCAAAACTGATAATCTACATAGCCTGTAAAACTGATAATCTACATAGCCTGTAAAACTGATAATCTACATAGCCTGTAAAATTGATAATCTACATAGTCTGCAAAACTGATAACCTACCTAGCCTGCAAAACTGATTATCTGCATAGCCTGTAAAACTGATAATCTACATAGTCTGCAAAACTGATTATCTGCATAGCCTGTAAAACTGATAATCTACATAGCCTGTAAAACTGATTATCTGCATAACCTGTAAAACTGATAATCTACATAGCCTGCAAAACTGATAATCTACATAGTCTGCAAAACTGATCATCTGCATAGCCTGTAAAACTGATAATCTACATAGCCTGTAAAACTGATAATCTACATAGTCTGCAAAACTGATCATCTGCATAGCCTGTAAAACTGATAATCTACATAGCCTGTAAAACTGAAAATCTACATAGTCTGCAAAACTGATTATCTGCATTGACTGCATAAAGTTCACAACATACTCTGAAGACACATTTAGGATTGGTTCCAATGAAAGTCAATACTTGATCAAAAAACATCCAAGAAATTGTTTACTTCTAACACCAGATATATAAAAAACAATACTTCCAGTGATGCTTGTAGTTAATCACTAAATCACTGTTAAACAGGAGTCCCTCGAAGGGACTGATTCTCTGATGGGCAAAAAGAATTTCCAGGAATTCAACACAATTCTATTTCTTTCTTTAAACTGTCATGTGTTGAAACCAACTTGGACATTCTTCAGCTATAACATGATTTTCAAATTAGCTGCTGTGGTGAACATCATATTAGCACCATTTCCATTTAGGTCAAAGTAGACATCATCAGAAGTATTCTGGCAAAAAGCCCCATCTCATAATGACTTTTCATTTGAGAGTAGCAAAGCAAAATTTTCATTATGTCCACACTTTGGACATCAGATCAGCACCATTTTAATTTAGGACCAACAAGACATTAAAAGAGTAGTGAAAACCCGAAGTCGATATAAGCATTAATTCATAAGAAATATTGATAACAATATTAATAGATACCAGATCAGCACCATTTTCATATAGGATTAACTGGACATCAGAATAAGTCTTCTGGTGAAAATGCCAGGTCAATATGACTCTCCACTCAGGAGGAGCAGTCATATTAAGATTTCCAAGAAGGCCACTGTGTGGCAGCCGTATTGGACATCACATTGACACCATTTTCATTAAGGACCAACACGACATCAATATGACTGTCTGCCAAGGAAGAGTAGCAATAACAAGATTTTCAACATGGCTGCTATGGTAGCCATAACGGATCTCAGATTGGCACTATTTTCAATTAGGACCAATTAGATCTTATTAGTCTTTCAGTCAAAACCTCATGCTGATACAACCAACTATTCAGGACAAGTAGTGATAGCAAAATATTTAAGATGGTTACTGTGGAGACCATATTGGACCTCAGATTAGCACCATATTCATTTGAAGACTAATTCATTTATTTATGCATCACAAGAAGACTTTTGGTGAAAACGTCATGTCAAAATGACTTTTCATTCAGGAAAAAAATATTTTCAATATGGCCACTGTGGGGACATATTGTGTATTAGATTGGCACAGTTTTCATTTACGACCAACTAGACACAATAGGAAGTGTTTTAGTGAAAACCTCACATTGATATGATCATCTATTCAAGAGAAGTAGTGATAACAAGATTTTCAAAATGGCCACTTGTGTGGCAGTCATATTGGACGTTAGGTCGTTAACATTTTCACTGAAGATCAAGTGGGCATTATAAGAAACTTTTTCGTAAATATTCCACATCAATAAGACTTTCTGTTCAGGAGAGTTGTGGTAACAATTGACAAGATGGCCACAGTGGTGGCCATATTGGATGTCAGATTAATCCCATTTTTACTAATGACCAACCAGACATCACATCTTTTACTGAAAACCCCATGTTGATATGACAATTCATGTACAAAGAGTAGTGACAAAGTTTTTCAAGATGGTTGTCAAATCAGTCCCATTTTTGGGGGACCTACTAGAACATGTTGATATGACCATCCATTCAGAAGTAATAAAGATTTTCAAGACTGCCACTGGTGGCCATACTGAATGTCAGAGCAGCACCATTTTCATTTAGGACCTACGAGACCTTGGGATGATGTCAAGTTTCATGGTAATCCTCCAAGTAGTTCAGAACGAGTAGCAATAACGACCTTGTGCTAATGGACAGATGGAGGAGGGACGAATAACATCCCATAAGGTCTCCTGATCTATGGCTGGTAAATCTAAAATAGCATTATGCACCCCCCCCAAAAAAAATATGTGTTTCTGGACAGCTGACTGTCTGCAGTGCAAAATATGCATTTAATGGTGTAAATTATAGAGTAATCTTGTGTTATACAATGGAACAGAATATATGACAAGCATTTTACAAGGGACCGTGCTACAACGATCTAGTGTTACACAATGAAATGAGATATATGACTAGCATTATACAAAGGACTGTGCTACAGTGAGGTGCATAACAGTAGTACAGGTCTGGATATCTGTATTATTATATACACAAAACTACATCCAAAACATCACAAAATTAAAATGACGAAAGATATTTTGATAAATTTTTACAGACAAAAAAATATTTTGATAAATTTTTTACAACAGCATATTAAGAATATTGTCAATATATTACCAACCATTTAATTAAAAAACAAGAAACATAGACTGAATACCTTCCAATAAGACATGAATTTTGTTCAAAAAACTTATCTGGCATGCACACTGTGCTACTTTGTTCAATGCTGATGGAAAAAGTTCTACGGTGTAGTAAGTGTACATATTTACCAAATGCTAAGGGATCCTCCTTCCCCTACCCCAATACCATATTTTTTCAAAGTACAATTGTATGTTACTTCAGCTTCATTGAAACTGAATAGAAATTATATACTTCACTATGTTTAAATTGCTGGCCCCACACCCGACAGATCACAGGTCAATAATATTTCATTTCATAATGGCTTTTAAACAGTACTTATCTGTACTATTGAAATGCCACAAAAGGGTTTCGCAATGTCAATGGTTCAAAATAGATTATTTTCCAAGTTGTGTCAAAGTGACTGTAAAAAGACAAAGCAATTTATTTCCAAGACAAAACTAAATATTCTCATCCTGAAATAATGGATTTACAAGGTAAGGTAACATATTTTCTTGAGAGTGTGTTATGGCACCAAAATTGCTGTGTAAAACTAGCGAGGAAATATCACTACTAGACTCGATTTACTTTTCAAAATACTTCAACCTTACTGGTCCTCTCAGTCCCGCAAGATTGAAGCCCAACAGTGTCAAGATGGGGAATAAGTAAATGTATACATAAAATATACAAAGAATAATTACCTGTACATAGTTAAGTGACTAAACAGCCTAACACAAGGATATGTCTTGTCATTGGGGTTGGGGTAGCAAGTATATTCAAAAACAGAACTAGCTGAAATAATGAGGAAGATAACTATAGAAGGCAACATGTAGCTGTACAAATTACTTACACAGGGATGAACAAAATGCAACTGCATCTGACTCAACAATGGTAAAAATCATGTCAAAATTATATTTAAAAATAAACCCACAAGAAAGTTAGTTTTTGCACCATATTTACATATTTTAGCACAAGATAGGCTATACATGGTGACAATAACTGGTGGAGGAAGAACCCGGAGGAAAACCCTTGGAAAACCACTGACCCACAAAGAAGCTAGTGGCAAGCTTTCTCACCTACTCACATTAGAACCCGAGACTCGAACCCATGCAGACGGAGTTGAAATGGCAGTGATCTGGAACAGTGAATGCTTTAGATACTCAGCCACTTGGGGCCCCAACATGGTCTGTATTCACCAAGTAAAATTTATTAATAAGTGATATAGTATCATGATATGGACTTATAATTTAGACACCAAAAATAGTGTCCATGTATGTCAAACATACACATTAAAACTAGTCTTCATGTATGTCCAATGTTCACATTAAAACTAGTCTTCATGTATGTCAAATGTTCACATTAAAATTAGTCTTCATATATGTCAAATGTACACATTAAAACTAGTCTTCATGTATGTCAAATGTTCACATTAAAATTAGTCTTCATATGTCAAATGTACACATTAAAACTAGTCTTCATGTATGTCAAATGTACACATTAAAACTAGTCTTCATGTATGTCAAATGTTCACATTAAAACTAGTCTTCATGTATGTCAAATGTTCACATCAAAACTAGTCTTCATATATGTTAAATATACACAATAAAAGTAGTCTTCATGTATGTCAATTGTACACATTAATAGTGTTCATGTGTATCAATTGTACACATTAATACTAGTCTCTCTGTATGTCCAATGTACACATTAAAAGTAGTGTTCATGTACGTCAAGTATAGTCATTAAAAGTTGTGTTCGTGTATGTCAAGTATAGACATTAAAAGTAGCGTTTGAGTATGTCAAGTACAGACATTAAAAGTAGCGTTCGTGTACATCAAGTCTAGTCATTAAAAGTACTGTCCGTGTATGTCAAGTATAGACATTAAAAGTAGTGTCTGTGAATGTCAGGAAGATTTAAAAACAAATTTAATTACAATCCTCCTTATCTCACCTTAAAATAAATAAATAAATTTTTTTAACGTGAGATATGGAAAATAAAAATAATATCAGGCATGTGAAACTTCCTCTGTAATTACTAATGTAGTTATTGTACAGTACAGTGTACATCATTTTCCTAAATTGCATGTTATACATAATGGTTTTAGGACAATAGATTTTGGGGACATTATTCATTTACCAATCATGGTAAAAGGCCACTGGATTCTGAAATAAAACTGCACTACCGGGCAAGCTGAACCTGGTTTTAAATTCAGCATTCTGTGTACCAGACATGAGGATGATGGAATCTACCACGGTTGTTGCATCTTTCAGGGAATAAATTATGCTTTATGGCTATCACATTTTTTAAAATTTCTGCTTAAAACTCCAATACTGAGCAAGCTATTTCTGATGTGGTAATTCAAAGTGGTGTCTACCATAATGCAGTAGAACTTGTCTTGAACGACCACCTCTTCTGCCAAAAATAAATGGTCTCTCAAGACAGATGGTCTCTCATAACAGATCATAACACCATATTATCAGTAAATCTGTGCATGGTCTCTCAAAACAGGTGGTCTCTCATAGCAGTGTTCTCTCAAGACAGGTAATACTGTATTTGCAATTAAAAAAAGGGCTACTGTGTTGGAATCATTCACAAATTGTTACTTAAACAAAATCAATGAAATCTATGCTGGAACTTAGTGACATGTATACATACTACAGCTGTATCAAGCAGATGCCTTGTATGTGAGTGGGAGAGGGTATGGGGTTTATTTAATCTAAATTGTTGTGCATTTGCAAAATACATAATGCTTCCCTGCAGATGGGTTCAATAACAAATGGATATTGCAAAGAGTAAAGTCATCTATGCCCACTGAGCCTTCGCAAAGGGTAAATACAGTCATTAACACTGAGCCTTTGCAAAGGGTAAATACAGCTATGCCCAATGAGCCTTTGCAAAGAGTAAATACAGCTATGCCCACTGAGCATTTGCAAAGGGTAAATACAGCTATGCCCACTGAGCCTTTGCAAAGGGTAAATACAGCTATGCCCACTGAGCCTTTGCAAAAGGGTAAATAGTCATTAACACAGAGCCTTTGCAAAGGGCAAATACAGCTATTCCCACTGAGCCTTTGCAAAGGGTAAATACAGCTATGCCCACTGAGCCTTCACAAAGGGTAAATACAGTCATTAATACTGAGCCTTTGCAAAGGGTAAATACAGCTATGCCCACTGAGCCTTTGCAAAGGGTAAATACAGCTATGCCCACTGAGCCTTTGCAAAAAGGTAAATACAACTTTACCCACTGAGCCTTTGCAAAATACCTGCAGCATGTTATATGCTGAATATTTGTGTCAAATACTTTATTCTCATTAGTGATAGACCTTTTGCAAAGTGTTTGAAAAATAGCAGTAACAGATCATTATAAATCTAAAGACTGCTCAACATGTGCAGCAAATATATTAAAAACATATTATAAATAATTTTCAAAGGGATGGGATATATTTCACAAATACTTTTTATTTGTGTGAACTCTTACTGTCCATACACAGCCCGGACCAGAAAAATCGTATAATTCCCCACAAACATCCAAACAAAAGTCAACAAAACTATGTACTGTACTTTTTTCACCTTAATATTTATTATGCTCTCAACAATGAAACTTTCTATCCCTGATACAGACCAAACCGTTTTTTGTTGGGGATGGGGTTGGAGTGGGTTAAAAATCTCAGGCATTATCAAAATCATGTGATGACAGTAACTGTGATGACGAAACACATACTGCTATACAGATAATGCAGTCATGCACAAAGGGTTATGTAAATGTGAGAAAAAGAGTAAATGAACTTGATGCATGCTGCCAGGACACTGAGAAATCCACTTACCCTCAAAACCCGTACTTTGTCTCCACGATCTTTTGAATGATGCCTGTGGCCTGATGTTGAACGTGATCGCTTTGATTTTGGAGAATGAGAATGTCTCTTCTTTTTCTGACTTGGCATGGTTTTAAATGACAATTTTCCTCTTTTCATAAAATCTTGGAGATCTGTTACAAATCACAACATGTTTTGTTCAGTGGAAGACATTTCATCTATTCTACACAAAACCCACTGAAAACACTGACTTGGTTGAATGCCATGTGATTTAACAATGGTGTAACAGACATGTATACATATCAATCAACAGGATTTTATTTTGATGTCCATTTCAACCTCCCTAATCAAACAATGAGACAGCAGTGCAGATGAAATGTACCAACACATGTCAATTTCACCACCACGTATCAGAGTTAGGCAATGAAATCACCCCATGTTTTCCAATTCATGAATTGTATTAACTAAGGAAAACAAGGCACCAATTATGGTCCAGGGCTGTTATAGGTATATTTCAATAACTAAATACAATGGGCTAGCTATGTTTTCAAAAGATGCTAGTTCATCTGGTTTTTGTACTTTGACATACCTTGAGATATGAGGAAAACATATGCCTTATTCTGAGAATAGCACCACAACTGGACCAAAAAGACCATTCTCAAATTACACAGCTTTTACTCCTATTGGCCTTTTTGCATGACTGGCAAGCTTGTCTAAAACAATTAAATAAACTAGAACAATGCTGACAAGAGATGGACAATGGATTAAAGTGGGGTAGTGTTACAAAACTGAATACTAGGCAGAAGTTTGCAGATCCAGCATGCAATACACAATCCTGACTGCATTCAAAAATTGTTATTTACATGTACATCCATTCCTAGTGTAAGAAAGTATCCAAGGTTCATCACTAATGGTATTCCTCATTAATTAAGGCAAATACAAAGACAATCTTCTATAATAACTGTGGGCGACTTTCTCTAAAATTATGTGAATCATGGCAGAATCAACCATCAAGGCAAAACATTTTTAATGGTTATGTATTAACAAGAAACCCAGTTTCCACCTCCTTTTCAGCCCTAGATCTGAAAGGTTATGTAGATAAAAGCTGAGTCACCACTGTGTGAAGACAGGTTCAACATTGCACTAATTCTTAGATAGCAATATTTACTTTAAGTTAACATACATCAACATGTCTACTACAGCTGGGAACTGTGCCTATGCTAAAAAATATGTACCAATAACCTCAGCTGTTGCAAATGAAACATGCAAAAGAGTTTTATTAAGCCTAATTGTTTTGCTGTTTTCAAATTTTAAAAATCATAAATCTTATTTATTTTCACATAAAGGAGGACTGCTGATGAAAGTTTCAGACTGTCTTCATCGAAGGAAACAAAGCCTAAAGTCACCTAAGAAATTAAGCAAACTTTAATAAAGACGGCACATCCTTATTAACAAGGTAATTCATCCAAACGAATTGAGTAGCTTAAACAAGGCAGAAATGTAAAACTTCAGATGATGGAAAATAAATTAAAAGTGCAATCAAATGCTTCACCATATCATGGCATTCAGTTAAATATGGTTTTCCCTTTCTTCTTCTTTGTTTCACTTTATAGCTGTCAATTCAAATGATTCAAAACTGTTTTATAACAAATAAAACAATGTTGTACACTGCAATTAAAATGACTGATATTTTATGGGGTGTAAAACAAAGAATGAAAAGCAACATCAGTATTTAGCATAGATTAAATAAAAACCAAATGTGCCAAAATATACTGCTTGACTATGATATAGGTATGACATACATGTATATTTGAACAATAAATAAATCATATACATGTCTGTTACAACATGAAAGAATACATTGTTACCATGAGTGCATGAGAACTTTCCTCTTTAAACACATGATAAAGATACCACTGTACAAATGTTGATATTTCAATAAAAAGTAAATGTATACTTATTAAGACAATCCAAACAATTCAAACTACATGTACTTACATTAGACAGTGACAGTTATTCTGAATCACAACTGCTCACTACATAACAGCTGATGTTAAAAATTATTCAAGTTAGCCAACTCAACATATGTACCAGAAGTATATTTCTTTGCCAGAAAACCAACAACACACCAAACACAGCTTTTGTGCTAATAATGAGTATGCAACAAATCATAATAATATAGATCATAAAAACCTATATTTATGCCAAAAGACAAAATATAAAACAAAGCTCAGAGCTGACGGACTACTGCCAGATTGAGTCTGAATTTAATAACTGAATTTGAAAAGAAAATTTGCATATATTTTACAAACTAACGTAATCCAAAGGAGCTTTCTCTATGATAATATCCAAACAAAGAATGCAAGATGGTCAAACACCCTAAATAAGGAGTCTGGAAGGATGATTAGAACATGATCCTCTAACCTAAAATCCTCTTATCTTCAAAGATTTTAAAATAAAAACTACAAAGAAATAAATATTCACATCCAAATCCTTCAGCAGTAAGTCTGTAGACACAAGCATCCGCCCCCCTTCCAACTGCAATGTGACTAAACCACTTGTAATGGGTATGACTCTATACTGAACTTGGCCATGTAAAGTGACACCAGCTGTTTCTATGATATCAGGAAAGCTGGACCTTTTTATATTTGGCCCTATCAGCCCATATCCTGGCCTCTTGATACTGTTACTTGGGGCTGTCCACAATACACCCCAAATCTAATTGGCTAATTGTTTTCCTCCAGAGTTGAGTCTTCACTATTAAATCTATTCTTTCAACATTAGTGTTTGGAAGTGAGGTTGTGGGGGAGGGGGGAAGAGGAGGGGGAGAGGCAATTCAAACCTCCTTCAAATTTTGCAGTAAACATGTGTTGCCAAGTTAGTATGTAAAGTGAAAGAACACCAAAAGAAATATATTACCATAGTGAAAGCCTGTCTTGAATAATTTAAACTGCTACATGATATAAAGATAAACTTAATCACAGTTTGCTTATATTCTGAACTGTTCACTGTATCAAAGAAAACAAGTTTCTATGAGTGTGTATGTTTGTGTGTGATTTGGATTTTTAATGTAGTTTTTAAAAAAATTTCAGCCATATTACTATGATGTCTGCAGTGTGGAAGTTTATAGTGACTTTTAGCAATGAGGCATCATGCTGCAGACATGTATCATCATGTCTCACCCAGTCACATTATCCTGACACCAGGTCGACCAGTCCTAACTCTTAATGCTGAGCATCAAGCAGGCAGTTGCTAGTAATATTTTTATAAGTCTTTGGTATGAATCAGCCAGGGTTTGAACCTGTGACCTCCTGCATCCGAGGCAGACACTCTAACCACTTAGGTCACCAGAGCAGTCAGTTTCCATGACTGAAAAAATGGGTCAAATGTGACCAAGATTTAACATTCTTGCAATGTCCATTCAACACACAGTATATTGAAATTAATAAGTGACATGTTTATGCAAATGCTATTTATATTACATGCACACAAAATGCTATTGATCATAATTACATACATACACACAACTTTCTGTGGTGTATTTTACCACTGAAATATCAAAAATATTATTCCTTCAGGAAATAGTAAAAGAAATGTTTGAGGTTTTTTTTTACACGAAAGTAGTCCAAAATCAAGTGTGAGTGTTTCTGGATTTTTAAGGTAGCTTTAACAATGTTAGTGATATCGCTACAATGTCTGCAGTGTGGCAGTTCAGAGTGATGTCTAGCACTAGGGCATCATGCTGCAGACATGTAGCACCATGTTCCATGCATGTCACATTATCTTGGCACCAGGCTGACCAGTTCTAACATAAGCTTCTTAAATGCCGAGCATCAAGCCTGGCAGCTGCTACTACTATTTTTATAAGTCTTTGGTATTACTTGGGCAGGGTTTGAACCCATGACCTCCCACATCTGAGGTGGACACTCTAACCACTCAGGCCACCGGATTTTGAAACTGAAATATTTAGATTCAAAACTGAAACACTCATTACCATAAAAATCAGTTCCTTCCAAGCTGACATTCTCATCTGATGTGACATCCAAAAATTAAACAGGAAACTTGTACAGAGTATCCATACCAATTACATATGTAAAATTTATTTTGGAGTGAATTTAGACTAGTTACTTCATTTTATACAATTCTCCCTGGCTAAGCAGTCTTTAATGAGTTGTATGTGACAGACTACATGACAAGTTGTGATGGATGAATCATCTGCCAAAGGTCCATGGTCTGTCTGGTCACACCAACCTACAAGATGCTAGTCTGTACCATATCTACTCACCAACAAGTCAAGCCCAACTACAAACACAGATGCAGGACTGGGTCTATCTTGCATTTGTTTTATCTATTAACCCTAACAAACTGCATAGACCAGATCTGCTGGTGCATTACAATGGCAGATATGGGTCCTTTTGCAGTAGGATATGACTTGTGAGTATACACAGTCCGTGAAATGGTCATGTCTTTGAAAGGTAACATGCTGGGGATATGTGTTCTCAGAACAAACATATAAATTGATTTTCATGTCAATTTGTTATGGCTAGAATTGTTTGTTAAGGCAGAAAGCACTTCCTGCCAAAGCCTAAAGTGACAAGAGAACAGTTTATTTTACCTTTGTCTAATTTATTTCAAATGATTTGAAAAAATACAGCCAGTTCCTTATTATGTGATTATGTCTGTCTGTCTGTCTCTCTGATACACGCACACCAATTATCAAATTAAGTACTCTGATGTGATATGCATACCTGGCTCAATTGGGCTGATTTGAAATCCTGATTGATAAATTAGTTGTTCTGCAGTAAGTATTAACACATAATCAGTGGATTTCTGATCTTGGGTCAATGTTGTTGTAACAGCCAGTCTATATGGATAGTTTGAACATTTGTTACATAATCTTGAAGTCTGGCAATGAAATCAAATATTCTGCTATAAAGTCAAATGTAATGCATGTAGAGTGTGCATTCATTCTGACCAGGAGTTTTTACATTGTTACTTTATTATCCCTCAATGGCACATTTTGCATCATGCTATGAGGCATCATCAACATTCATATCTGATTGAGGTGGGTGCTGTTACAGAAAAGGAGAAACATGTAGACTTAATACTCATATTAAAAATTACAGACAAATTTACAGTTCTGGAGCTGGAGTTCTTGTCCAGATTCTAGGGTTCCTTTCATTAGAGCTATAGTAGATCAGTCCATACTGCACACAGACAGCTAACCTTTGCAAAAAGTATGGTCAGTTTTCAGATTTAGAGAAAAAATATGCCATTCACCAACCTGCTCATGCACAGGCAAAATAGCCCATTGAAAACAATAATGTCCACAAATCTAAGCATCTGCCAATTTGAAAGGATTTAATTTGAAGTAACCAGAAAAACCAAACCACATGGTGGGGGCTAGTGGTTAACAACATCATAAAAGAATAATTGCTAATCTCCCATAATTTGCAGGCATTTTGTGCAACTTTTCATTCCTTCCTGCAATCCTGCAAAGGAGACAAGATCTCAATATTTAAACAGAAAATGAGCACCTGAGTTGTAGGATTATACTGTGACTTAGAGAACAAATAAATGTACAACATTATGGTAAAAATGAGTACAAACAAGGCAAATTTATAACCAATCATTAGCTCAAAGTGACATTGTTTGCTGCACAAATGCAGATTCCCAAAATAGTAATACAATGTTAAACAAAATAAATAAACATTTGTCTAACATTTGTTTGTAATTTGGGATTATAACATTTCAGTCATGAAGTTATTTTAATTTCAAGCTGACAAAATACCTACAGAAAATACACTATCATTTTCAGTGTTTTATATGTAACAGGCAAGTACTGTACCTGTAATTACTTCAATGTAACAGTGCTTACTGACAAATCAATTGGATAAAATATCTAAATAAAATTTTAAAAAGAAAAATCAAAACCTACCATAAACACATCAAATTCTTTTCAAGCTCAATCCATACTGACATTAAAGTACAAAGTTATTAATACAGTACCATGTAATAAAATGTCCATATTACAATGGAACCATGTCATAATGAATGGCACTATAGAGAGGGTGTAGTGTATTAATAATACAATGACAAACTTTGTAGGTTCTCCCCCATGACAAGCAACCTGTTCAATTGTGAATAATTTTATAAGGGTAGTCAATACTTATAAAAGTTTCAATAGGGATTGCTAGACAGATGAAGAGCAATTTGAAAACTTTAATATTCCCCAGTCTCTACTGCAAATATACCCCAGTCTCTACTGTAAATATACCCCCTTCTTTTCTACTACAAATATACCCCCGTCTCTACTGCAAATATACCCCAGTCTCTATTGCAAATATACCCCTTCTCTACTACAAATATACCCCAGTCTCAACTGCAAATATACCCCAGTCTCTACTGCAAATATACCCCCATCTCCACTGCATCCCAGCTCTACCCCAATGATGACTACCGTCAAACAAAAATTCCACAGAATGCTGTCTTCCCTACCCCAATGTGGTATAATCCAAGCACCTTGAAAAGTCACAAGATTGTAAACAGAAGGTGTAAACAGAAGGTCATTGTGACCAACTTTTGCTCATGGTGAATAGTTCCTTTCAGAGTCTATCCATCCACCATTCATAATTCATAATACAAGTATCAAAGAAACAGAACTAAATGAAAAAACAAAATCACTTGAGCATGAAAAGCAGGTCATCATGACCTATATTTACCTGCAGTACCCAACAAGATTAACACATCCATAAAGTTTCATGACTGTGCATAGTTGTCAGAGAATATGATCTCAGTTCAAAAACTTAACCACCAAAGCAAAAACAGTATGTCACCGTGATCTTCTTTTGCCAGAGGTGAGTAGTATCTACCTAGATGAACAAGACTGTACAAACAAGAATGTCAAAGAAACTGAGCTAAATGATGGTGACCAAACATGTAGCAAGTTTCACAGTGATTGTCATACAATTGCATTTGGAAAAGGACAACAAATCAAACAAACATGGTTAGGGTTTTATTCATCCATATGTATGTCTTCAAATGATGATCAAAACATGTACAAAGTTTCATGGTGATCCATTAAAACCTGAGACTGGTTGCAATAACAAGATTACTCTCGTATACCAGACACTAAATCTGGCTCCGAAAAGGACAATAACTATAACAAAAATAACAGGAGTATGGTGATTTGTCAACATCCACACCTGATGATGTTGACCATAACAGTTTCAAAGTTTCATGTTGATTCAGTAAAATCTGTGAAATAGTAGTTTACAAGATTTTGTCATACACTAAAGCCACCTGCAAATCAACATGAACAATAATTTGTTGACATGTGCATCTTGAAAAGAAGACCATATTACGTACCAAGTTTCATAGCATTATATAAATGCAGCCCTAGGTAACGGTAAAAATTTGAATGGTTGGTTGTAAAAGAATTTTTAAAAACTCATTTATCCCAATCCACTTACCCAAAGTGAATTACAATTGCATGAGTTTTTCCTTTCCCAAATAAAACAAAACTTTTTTAGCATGACTGAATATGTTTTACAATAATTAGATATCTAACTGCCTAAATATTTTAAGTTTGTCTGATGTAACTTGCTGCAAATCTGAAATGACATAACTATCAAACAGCCTGTAAAGTTTGCCATTATTGAATCACACTTTGAAGTTTATGGTGCTAAAAAATATTGTGAACAAGAATTAAATGTCCTCAACAACATCATCTCTAATACTGATGAATGAAATGAAAACCTTTTTAATTTTTTTTTATTTTTCAAAGGGTAATGGATGTTTTTAATAATTTCCATTTTCATTCACAGAAATGAATGTCTGCATCAGTGGATGCTGTTTTCCATCTGCCGAAAGTGCAATGTGAAGGATCTGGTTGTTAATCACTGCTGCTTGTTATAGATAAGATTTTCCTTGCATGAGGAAACTGCATTATTTCTTCTGTTTTGAAGACAACACCATAATGCCTTCCAAATTTAAGTGATGACAAGAAATTAGTATTAAAAATGTTCAAAAGCATTCATGCAGTGCAAGACAAAGGGCGGGTGACCAAGATTAGCCCTACTCCTGAGCAAATGAAGCAGAATGAAATGGCCTAAGAGGATGAATAAAAACTACTGACAGGTAGTCTCTTTGGGAGTATTTTTTTTATCTTGTCAAGGATAGAGTTGTAAGAACAGATGATGAGTCAATGTCTGTCTATAACCTGCATGCTAAAAATACAAGCAAAATGTTACACACACACACACACACACACACACACACACACACACACACACACACACACACACATATAAAATGGCACCACCCTACTATTGGACGACCTTCTAAAGATGAAAAGACCATCAAATTGATATGTGATAAAATAATGTATGTGTTTCATGAATTATACAAATATGTGACAGGGGTATAATTTTACCCCAAAAGATATCATAAGAATTTGTTATTTTAGTGAAAACTGTCATGCTGATAGGACCATCCATTCAGGAGGAGTAGCAAAAACAAGATTTAAAAGATGGCCACTGTGTCAGCCATATTGGACATCAGGCTAGTCACATTTTCATTTAGGACCAACTAACTAGAAATCATAAGAAATGTTTTAGTGAAAACCCCATACTGACATGCCCAACTTTTTAGGAAGAGAGGCAAAAACATGATTTTCAAACTGGCCATTTTGTTGGCCGTACTGGATGTGCAAGCAGCACCATTTTCATCTAGGACCATCTAGACCAATGGATCAACACATGTGTAAAGTTTCATTGCAATCCTCCAAGTAGTTTAGAAGGATTAGTGATAACAAACTTTGCTAACTGACAGATGTGTGTTAGACAATGGAGAACAGGCCATCACATAATCTCTTCTGGTCTATGACCAGTAGAGCTAATAAAAAACAATGAATAAAAAGAAATCAACATGCAAGTACACAATTTTCATGTGTTCAGATTCCACACATAGGATTGGAACAGTAAGTACACAGACAAAACCAATAAAATTCTATACATCTTGAGTCTATATAGACAACTCAAGATGATGGGTGGACCAGACATATACCTAGATAGCTGACCATCCCAGATGGAGTCTATCCAGGGTTATCTCAGGAGACAATTACAGTGTGGTAATAAAGACTACAGTATCTTTAAGAATTATCAGATACAACTGGTACATACAAGAACAAAACAATGGCTTTTAAATAAAAGTGACATCAAGAAACAATGAATTGAGATAAGTGCCATAAGTACTCACTTGTAAGTCAAGTCCAAATGCAAACTATGCAGACCCAAACCTGCTGTTGCATAAAGCACTGACAGATCTAGATCTATGCAGTTTGTTTGGAGTAATCAGTACAGCAAAAATGACACAGACCCTGGTCTGCCGGTGTATCAGGCTATGCCAGATAAGTGTCATTCATGCTGCGTGTAGTTGGACTTGGAACTCTATGGTGCCAAATACTTTTGCAAGTACAGGTCATATGACTGGAATTGTATTTTGCATAAAGAATATATCTTAAGATACCATAATTTATTATTCTCTCTCATAAATGAGATTAACACAGATATAATCCTAATTATGTACACGAGTCAGAAAAAAAAATTTGTTGGTGGGTTTTAGTGGCACTTATTAGCTATATAATGCGGTAGAAACTGAAGCTAAATGCCTTCCCACAGACACACTAATTTGAGAAACACAAAAACAAGTTGTTATTTTTGAAGCAGTACACATACATTCATTAAATCATTCACAATATTCCATTTATTGTTGTGTTTATCTGTTTTATCATTAGTCACTACTATAATCTTTTGTGCTGTTTTATAATATTTTTAGAATGCCAAGATTCACCATGTCCCCCTTCATGGGACAATCCTGCTACAAAGGATTTTTATACCCTTGGTTGACCTTGCAAAACCCCCTTTAAAGACATTCCATGTATGGAAACTTAAGATGTAGCTAATAAACAAAACTATTTGTTACTCTTTCTAAAAGCTACAATGCACTTCAGTGATCTTTATTCAACCCTTTAATCCATCATCTCCAAGGATGCTCAGCTGACCAGACCAGTCAGACTTTGACCTTATACCTCAGAATTACTGAAGACACTTTATTTCATATGGCCAACCTTTCTGCAGTGTCCACTGTTCATGGGAACAAAAGATACTGCCAGAGGCAATAACTAGAATCATAGCGCACCTGCTTTATATTCCAACATCAGCTTTCCCTGACCTTAACCTGTGACTTCTTTGGCCTGTATTCCATACTGATTTTCCTTCATTCCTAACCTATTTGTCAGCAAAGTAACATGACAGTAAACATTAAATATTGCGCTTTGGGAAAAAAGCAACAAAAAAAAACCCCCCAAAAACTTGAATCAAATAGTCAACAAAATATGGCCTTGAAAGAAAAGAAACAAACAAAACCTTTAACCATATTTTGATGTCTCATGGACACCAGATGAAATGTAATTGTGACAATTATGTTTGCCTTTTGCAACATTCAATCTGGAGAAGACAAAAATCACACACAACTCAAAAAATCACATACAACTCTGTTAACCCCAAGCCCTCTTGTAACCCTTTGTATCTCACCCAATTTACAAATGCCATTCTCTGTGTCTTAGCAAGGGCCACCTCATTTACAATCCATGCAACAAGGAAGGCTCTTGACCGTTGTAGAACAGTGTCCTAAATAAACAATTAATGAAATGATTCAAATCAGATACCAGAGAAAGGTGCAGGTGTCCCTTGGGTTAACAACCATGGACAGGAGGTACAATAACATGCGCTCAGGCTTGGCACAGAATACTGTATTTGTGAGTCAAAAGTGTCAATATGTTAATATGGAAATAATAACATGTTACATGTTCTCTGCACAAAGTTGATCTAATTGAATTTTCAAGCTGTATTTTTCAATTGCACTACGAGTAGAATAAAAATCAGAATTTTAAAATAATTTCTTGACACTGTGGCACAAACTACAAATACAATGATAAAAACTTGAAATTTAAAACAAATCATATGTTATCTGAAATACTTATGGACTTCAAGCAGAGAAATGCAGTGTGTGTGTGTGTGTGTGTGTGTGATTTGGATTTTTAATGTAGCTTTAACAATTTTTCAGTCATATCACTACAATGTCTGCAGTGTGGCAGTTTATAGTGATGTCTCGCACTGGGGCATCATGCCGCAGACATGTAGCATAATGTCCCACCCAGTCACATTATCCTGATACCAGGCCGACCAGCCCTAACACTAACCTCGTAATGCTGAGTGCCAAGCGAGGCAGCTGTTAGTACCATTTTTATAAGTCTTTGGTATGACTCAGCCAGGGATCGAACCCATGACCTCCCGCATCCGAAGCGGACGCTCTAACCACTAGGCCACCAGAGCAGTCTAAGAAATGCAGAATGGCAGAAATACAGACAGACAGACAGTATATGACTTGTTCATATGACCAAAAATAAATCTTTACTACATCATTACTGCAAAAAAAATCAAACAATCAAACTAGTTAGGAAAGATTCAATTCTAGATACACTTGAAGTCCAATACTGAGTAAGGTGTCATTCAAGATTAACACTATAAAAATTAGTCTGCATTTAATGTTATTTAATCATACCTCTGATTTGAATGATATCTGAAACTGATATAACCAAACACAATCGTTATTGGGAAATTTGTGGTAATTTCAAACCACAGTCAAGCCAATGAGAACATTATTAAGAAAATAGTTAAGTTCATCAACAACTGTTTGGGCAACATTAAAACAATTACCCAATGGAATATTTCATTATCAATTAGTACAATGCTTCAGACCACTTGCCCCCAACCCCCAACCCCTTGAATGATGGGAGACACATAAATTAAGTCTGTATTTACCTAAAACCTGTATTCTTTTGGCAAAAGGAGTGAAAATGACACCTTTACTGATCAACATACACTGATATATAATGAAATACAATGTCATCAACAAACACTGACATGTAATGATGTACAATTTCATCAACATACACTGCGGCATAGTATGACCTGGAAAATGTCATCAACAAACACTAATGTATAATGACCTGTACAATGTCATCAACATACAGTGAGGCATAATGACCTGTGCAATGTCATCAACATACCTTGAGGTATAATGACCCATACAATGTCATCAACATACACTGAGGCATAATGGCCAGTACAACGTCGTCAACATACACTGAGGAATAATGACCTGTACAATGTCATCAACATACACTATGGAATGACCTATACAATGTCATACAATATACACTGAGGCATAATGACCTGTACAATGTCATCAACATACACTGAGGCAGAATGACCTATATAATGTCATCAACATACACTGAGGCATAATGACCTATACAATGTCATCAACATACACTGAGGTATAATGACCTGTACAATGTAATCAACATACACTGAGGTATAATGACCTATACAACATACACTGAGGCATAATGACCTGTACAATGTCATCAACATACACTGAGGTATAATGACCTATACAACATACACTGAGGCATAATGACCTATACAACATACACTGAGGCATAATGACCTGTACAATGTCATCACCATACACTGAGGCATAATGACCTATACAATGTCATCAACATACACTGAGGCATAATGGCCAGTACAACGTCGTCAACATACACTGAGGAATAATGACCTGTACAATGTCATCAACATACACTAAGGAATGACCTACACAATGTCATACAATATACACTGAGGCATAATGACCTGTACAATGTCATCAACATACAATGAGGCATAATGACCTATATAATGTCATCAACATACACTGAGGCATAATGACCTATACAATGTCATCAACATACACTGAGGTATAATGACCTGTACAATGTAATCAACATACACTGAGGTATAATGACCTGTACAATGTAATCAACATACACTGAGGTATAATGACCTATACAACATACACTGAGGCATAATGACCTGTACAATGTCATCAACATACACTGAGGTATAATGACCTATACAGCATACACTGAGGCATAATGACCTATACAACATACACTGAGGCATAATGACCTGTACAATGTCATCACCATACACTGAGGCATAATGACCTATACAATGTCATCAACATACACTGAGGCATAATGGCCAGTACAACGTCGTCAACATACACTGAGGAATAATGACCTGTACAATGTCATCAACATACACTAAGGAATGACCTACACAATGTCATACAATATACACTGAGGCATAATGACCTGTACAATGTCATCAACATACAATGAGGCATAATGACCTATATAATGTCATCAACATACACTGAGGCATAATGACCTATACAATGTCATCAACATACACTGAGGTATAATGACCTGTACAATGTAATCAACATACACTGAGGTATAATGACCTATACAACATACACTGAGGCATAATGACCTGTACAATGTCATCAACATACACTGAGGTATAATGACCTATACAACATACACTGAGGCATAATGACCTATACAACATACACTGAGGCATAATGACCTGTACAATGTCATCACCATACACTGAGGCATAATGACCTGTACAATGTCATCAACATACACTGAGGCATAATGACCTGTACAATGTCATCAACATACACTGAGGCATAATGACCTATACAACATACACTGAGGCATAATGACCTGTACAATGTCATCAACATACATTGAGACATAATGACCTATACAATGTCATCAACATACACTGAGGCATAATGACCTGTGCAGTGTCATCAACATACACTGAGGTATAGCGACCTATACAATGTCATCAACATACACTGAGGCATAATGACCTGTGCAATGTCATCAACATACACTGAGGGATAATTACCTATACAATGTCATCAATATACACTGAGGCATAATGACCTGTACGATGTCATTAATATACATTGAGGCATAATGACCTGTACAATGTCATCAACATACACTGAGGTATAATTACCTATACAATGTCATCTACATACACTGAGGCATAATGACCTGTACAATGTCATCAATATACACTGAGGCATAATGACCTGTACAATGTCATCAATATATATTGAGGCATAATGACCTGTACAATATCATCAACATACACTGAGGTATAATTACCTATACAATGTCATCTACATACACTGAGGCATAATGACCTGTACAATGTCATCAACATACACTGAGATATAATGACCTGTACAATGTCATCTACATACACTGAGGTGTAATGACCTGTACAATGACATCAATATACAATGAGGTATAATGACCTATACAATGTCATCTACATACACTGAGGTATAATGACCTGTACAATGACATCAACATACAATGAGGTATAATGACCTGTAGAATGTCATCAACATGGAAAATTACCTCATACACTCTATTATGGCCTTACAGCAGGTGCAAAATGCATTTCCTACATTTTGTCAATTTACAAATGTAGAACATATATCTGTAAAAAATAACATAATTATGACTATTCAAATTTTTTCCAATATGTCTCCTTAGAAAGATATAGCAATGCTTTTGTCATTGGCAATGACTGTGACAACCATATACACAATATTCTAGTTTTCGTGCCATAACTCAAAAGAGGAATCCTACTGAATGCAACCCTTATTTTCCTACCTGTTTATCCTGTTCTAATTGAAAGGGAGACAAGTAGAACCCCCATTTCTGGCAAAAACATTGGATGATTGATGGTTTTATGCATTTTTTCTTTTAAACTCTATAACTTTTCTTCATGTAATGGAATCATACATTTTCTAAAATGGCAAACATGATGAATCATTACTCCAAATAAAACTTTATCAACAGGAATTAAATATCAAGAAATGAATTTCAAAACTCAAAATGTTTAAAAAAATTAAAAACAAATTTGTACACAGATTTATTTGCCACCTCAATACGTACTGACTGTATTAGTCAAGACAGGTAATGCTAGTATGAGAAGAAGTCAATTACTGTACAATTATGGCTTAATGTCAAGAATACAGTCCTTTTATAACAAAGCTACTGATTATTTAGTCCTGTCATTTTCATACAATATACCACACCTAATTCAATACTGTTAAGAAGAGTTGTGTAGACACCAATCTCACATCTGATCACCAATTGCGCTGATAGCTTCATTAAAAATATTTCAAGGAATCAATGAAAGTATGTAGTCCTTGACCTATCATAACATTAGGGCAAAAATCTTTTTAATGGGACATTGCCATATATCTATCTGTTGATACTAAACAAAGTATCGTCAGAAGTTATTATTTTCATAAAATATAAAATATATGCCAAATTATTATACCATCATATTGTATAGATGTGTTACGACATTCAACCTCAAAATCACAGCAATTTAGTAAAGTTTCATGTTTTTATGTTAGCAAGCAACATCAATGTAAAATTTAGTCAGAATAATCAGTTTTGGATCATTATAGTTAGTAACAGTAATTATTATTATTATTATTATTATTATTATTATTATTATCTTCTCTGGTCAGATAAAGCTGGCAAATTACAAAGTCAATGTTACCAAAACATGAATAATAACAGTCATGGTTTGAAAAACAAGCACCTGCATGACAAACCACATCTATCATAAAGTCTTCTTCTCCTTCATGGCTGGCTATTCAAGCAAAAGAAGATGAAGAATACATATTCCATAATCCTCCAATACTAAACCAATATTTGGTCATAAATCCATCCACCAATTTTACAAAAGTGAGTAAATCTTTATTCTGATCACCTGAATACTTTCTCAGAAGAGAGAAATGGGAAAGGTATTAGGGTGTAGGGCACCTTCGTTTCATAATTATCCATTTGAAAATAAGCATGTCCAAATTTGGCATTCATGAGTGTATACCCATGGCATAGGGAATTGGTCAGGCTATAACAAAACCTTGGGGGTTTCGGGCACGTACATTTTAAAATTACCTATAAGAAACTGAGACATGCCCAAATTTAACATTTATGAGTGTATAGAAACAACATAAGGGAACTGGCCAGATTATAACAAAATCTTTACAACATTGGCTTTCCTTTTGTAGTCCCTTGGTTTTATCTTATGAGAAATAGTGTACCAACAAAAGTTTGTTTTGGTGTATAACTGTTAACAGCATGGAAACAAATAAAGATTATGTCATCCCAAGGTGATTGGAGTAAAGTGCCCAGGAACATACCATGAAATTAAAAAGCACCAAAGCATTAAAAAATATACAATTTTTGTATTAAAAAAGTCTTATAAAATCATCACAAAAATGTCACCATTAAAAACAAGTTCAAACTTGTATAGAGATTAGAATGGAAAAAGCAATATTCCTGCCACATACGTCTCCTTCCAATCAATGTTTAGCTTTAACTATATGTAATTACCAGCAACAGCTTATGAAAGGCAGCATTGCTTACCAATATACTGACAGTGATTCATGACCACTGGTCTAATGTTTCAAATGAATAATATCAAATGTACAAACATCAAGCTGTTAACAAAATTTCTGAAATTGCTGAAATAATTGTCTTGTCCTGCAAAAAATCTAACACTCAGACTATGAATTTTGAACCTTTTCTCCAAATCACCAAGATTTTGTTTTCTTCAAGCATGCTTATGTGTTATGGCTTCCTAAAACTATGATATTATAGGAGATATCTATGCCCAACAATCTTACAGACGTTCAATGCATCCCGAGTCCTGGGAGACTAACAAGCAAGAGATGAGAACTACTCAGTGATGCAACTGAGGAAATTTTCATTCAAATACATTTTTAAAAAACCCAACTGTTAGCAACTCAATTAAAAGACACTGTGTAAATTCTTTTGATAGCTGTGACAAAAATAACAACAGTAAAACCGTTTCAAAATTCTACATATAACTGTCCATTAAGATGACAGCTGTCCTAAAACCTGGGTTGCTGCAAGGACAAAATACAGTAAATTTAAAATTTCATGTTTCTGTGTATGAAGTTGTTGTTTTATCCACTGCATGTGTAACATACAAAACTGCACTGCCCTGATCGAACAAAATGCATTGTCCTGGTCAAACAAAATGCATTGCCCTACAAAATGCACTGCCATAATTAAACGAAAATGCATTGCCCTGATTAAACAAAATGCACTGCCCTTATTAAACAAAATGAATAGCCCTGATCAAACAAAATGCATTGCCCTACAAAATGCATTGCCGTAATAAAACAAAAATGCACTGCCCTTATTAAACAAAATGAATAGCCCTGATCAAACAAAATGCATTGCCCTACAAAATGCATTGCCATAATAAAACAAAAATGCACTGCCCTTATTAAACAAAATGAATAGCCCTGATCAAACAAAATACATTGCCCTACAAAACGCATTGCCGTTATTAAACAAAATGCATCGTCCTTATTAAACAGAGATCAAGATGCATGCAATATCCCCTTTCATCCTCTTCACATCCAAAAAACACCAAGTTAAAAACAATAGACACAATTAGGCATGCAAGGGAGGTTATATACTTACCTTTGATCTTTTAAAACTTGTCTTCACCTTGATAGAAGACAAATAATGTGAGTAATAAACTCATTTTTATCTATATACAAAACTGGGAAATAAACATGGATTCATGGATCAGAAAAACTAGGTGGTCCAATTAATTTTTACTTTGGTCTAAATTAATGGGACTTGAGAAACAATTGGTCTGTCAAGCTAAATGGATTTAATATGTGGACTTGGAAATAAAGGACTTTGTGCTTTCCATACAGCGTAACAGGGATTTGAAAATCTTTGTATGGGATGAAATAACTACAGAAAATAATGCTGTATATGTTGGACATTTAGGAAGAATGTGTTTGTTGATCAGTAGACTTGAGAAACTGCAAGTTAATGGAGGAAAATGAAAGATATATAGTATAGCCAATGACTCCAAACTTCTATCTGAAGCAATAAAACATCTAACTACCCATGAATTTGTGCATTTCCTGCATCAATGTAATAAGAACACAGAAATCTTCCAAAAAGATTGGTCTGAATCAAAAGAGAGAACTTTTTATATTAGTAAAGATGTAAATCTTACGACTAACCTCATCTATATCTGTGTCACTATCCATTGCCTTCAACTTCTCATGGCTCTTCCTGAGTGGGGATTTGGACCGCTTCTCTAGCAATGGACTATTTTCTGCAGTCTTCCTGTACCAAAAAAGCCCTTATCAATATTTAAGTCCCATTGAATTAATCAAAGCCGTATGATTTATATTATTTTACACACATATATAAAGAATAAGTTAGCAGGAAGGACAAAAGAACAGCAATCTTGTATATTTTTAAAAAATTTAATGACAATACATTAAATTTTACCTTAAAGTAAATATAAATATTTATATCTCCTTTAAACAGCACTCAGTTTGAAGACGTATTTTACAGACTGGTGACAGTAATATGGCAAATGAGTACTATGTGGATAAAAGCGGGATTTTTTGCAACCAATGGATTTAGTTCTGATGACAAAATTTAGGAATCAAACCCAACAGAAGAAGATAAAAAAAAGACAAAGCAATGTATAAAGGTAATAAGCCCTGAAAATTCAACTTCCACTCTCATTATGTTTCAAACAAAAATTAAATTTTATTTACATATGAAAACATGCAAAAAAATGAAAGGGGGGGGGGAGAATGCAAAACAAGAACTTACGAAATGGAAAGTTTGGAAGTTTTCCCTGCCAAATTCTCAAGACTATTTAGAGCAAGATCCCTTTCTGATTTCAGCTGCTCTAGCTGGCGTAAAGCAAGATCTCTTTCTTCAATAGCACGGGCGTTCTCCCTCAGCACGGCATCTCGTTCTTTAAGGGCTAATTCAAAACCCAGCTGTAATGCCTGTGTGGGAGTCTTCTCATCTCGTATAGTCTCTGCAATATATATGAAAAAATATTGATTCTTTACTACTGTTCATTTGTTAAACTGAATGCATGCATCTGTCTTACAGCCTGTGCAAAAGATATATGTGGAGGTCACCCGGATCTAAATGCATAATTTAGCCAAGAACATAAAAATAATATGCACATGCATCAACAAAGTTATCCCCTCAGCAGGATGTAGGTGCCATAAAACTCACTCAAAATGGTTGCTCAGGACCCTGTAAGAATGATTTTAGATGTAGTGGGGCTGTACATGTATAAGAGTTAATGCGTGTGTATGCAGATACCAGGAGTGGTACTATCCTCTTTAAAGGTGTCAACGGGTACCTAGGTACTCGCTCATTCATAATTATCCATGTAATAAAATTAGCTATAGGGTACCTGTTTAGTCCATGTAAACCCCACCACCACCACCAAAAACAAGTTTCCAAGTTCAGATAAAGAATATAACTAGCGATGTCAGGAGCGAGCGAGACACAGAATAATGAGTACAGTTCATGTCATGTGACATTGATCCAGCATAGATGCCCTTCTATTGATCTTGTATTTTTGATGTGTGCAACCATCTGGCAATGTACATCAAACAGTTTCCTTATTTTCTGTTTATAGTAACTGTACATGACACATTTCCATGAAAACAGACGGGTTTCTTAAATTGGAAACCATGTGCCACAGATTCATTATAATTTAATACACACATAAGCAGCAGACAAGTCCATATTGAAAAGAAAAAAAACATGGCGCCAAATATTAAGTGAAACAGGTTTTATTAAACTGAAGAACCTGTTACATCAGGAAAAGAACAAATCAATAGTGTTTTACAGATTTTGAAAGAGGAATCTGACAGTGATGTAACACAGGATTCAGAATTTGTGGACAACTTTACAACCTTTCAGCTAAAGTTAAACATGATGTAGACAAGTGAAAGTGAATGTTATGTATAAATAATCAATCATTTTGTTTTGCGTCTGTATTCTTATACTAATCCATATGGTTTTAGCTGATTTGTGACAAGAATTTAACTGCAGATCCAGATAAGTATCAAATATAAATGTATGTTTTCCATAAGGTTTTGTATAATTATGGCATGTAATATACAGATTACTCTTTTATGCTCAGATTGCACTTTTTGCCACTCATATTGGTAATAATTATGCTTAAACCTGTCAGGGGATTGACATGTATGAACTTACAACAAAGTAGTTCAGGTTCACATTTAATAAAATTTCCCTTTCATTGGGTACCTGGATAACCAATCATTAGGATCGACGGGTACCCGGATGACTTTTCTAAAATTTTGACATCTTTAATCCTCTTTTCTACTTCAATAAGGTGCGAGCAAAAACTACAATGTAATTCAAATCAGATCCTAATATGAAAGTTTACTATGTTGTAAGGTCTGAAATTGTCACATCCAAGGTCATGCTGAAATGACCTTGCAATAAGTCAATCAAATCTTTGCTGGCAACCAATGAACAGTAAATCTATTTTATCCGATCCTGTGAATGAATTCTGAAGCATATCAAATGGAATTTGTATTTGTTGTAAAATCATAAAGTGTTAATCAGAACTGTTGTCATTCAGATATGAGTCTGTTTCAGATCCATACAGCACTGTTGTCATCAGATATGAGTCTGTTTCAGATCCATACAGCACTGTTGTCAGTCAAATATGAGACTGTTTCAGATCCATACAGCACTGTTGTCAGTCAAATATGAGTCTGTTTCAGATCCATACAGCACTGTTGTCATCAGATATGAGTCTGTTTCAGATCCATACAGCACTGTTGTCAGTCAAATATGAGACTGTTTCAGATCCATACAGCACTGTTGTCAGTCAAATATGAGTCTGTTTCAGATCCATACAGCACTGTTGTCATCAGATATGAGACTGTTTCAGATCCATACAGCACTGTTGTCATCAGATATGAGTCTGTTTCAGATCCATACAGCACTGTTGTCAAACAAATATGAGATTGTTTCAGATCCATACAGCACTGTTGTCAGTCAAATATGAGTCTGTTTCAGATCCATACAGCACTGTTGTCATCAGATATGAGTCTGTTTCAGATCCATACAGCACTGTTGTCAGTCAAATATGAGACTCTTTCAGATCCATACAGCACTGTTATCAGTCAGATATGAGACTGTTTCAGATTCATACAGCACTGCTGTCAAGCAGATATGAGACTGTTTCAGATCCATACAGCATTGTTGTCAGTCAGATATGAGACTGTTTCAGATCCATAGAGCACTGCTGTCAGTCAGATATGAGACTTTCACATCCATACAACACTGATGTCAGTCAGATATGAGACTGTTTCACATTCACAGAGCATTCGTTGGTGTAGTGTTTGAATAAAAATTACAACTACATGTATGATGCATGATCCAAAATAAAATAGTCAATGATGCAAGAAAAGGTTTACTGTGACCTTATTTCAATTTGCAGTGCTTGTTAATGAATGTCTGCCTAAAATTCACATTTGTACACATGCATGCAAAATTATTCAAGGAAAGGAATTTACTAGTGATCAAAAATGTAACATTATTAATATAACTGAATATGAAAAGTAATGTTGAATAGAAAACAAATTTTTAAATGAACACTTTTTTGTTTCATAACTGTCCATATGATACTGTCCATAATATTAAGCTTATGTACATGCTAAAACTTTCAAAAATACTAATTTATTATGAAAAGTTTATGGATGTGACAATTAGTAGCAATCCATAATATAAATGTTCCCCTTCATTAAGAACCTGAAAAATGGAGATACCTGGCATGCATAAACATTATAAATGATTGTCAGAAATTTAAAAACTGCCAATTAACAATACTAAATAATATCGGTGCTATGATTAAAACATAATACAGTACCAATGTCATGTCTAATCTGTTACAGGCTAGACAATCACTACATGCAAATCTTCATATATCATGCCTTCTTTAAACATGTAATTTAAGTAGTTTCTTGAAAATTATAACCCTTCATTCTTTCAAACTGCTTATATATTCATTGTAGTGACCTTGGTTCAAATGTAATAATGCATCTGTTTTCAAATAGTTGGCTCCTTGAAATGCAATAGAAATTTTATTCTCCAGGGAACCTCACAATCATCTTCAATCCAGAGGATCACATAGACCAAGAAGCCCAAGTGCGCCTGATATATTGCTCTCACCTGACTTACATTACTTACAACTGACTGTTTCACTAAGCAGGTTTATTCAGAGTTGTAAGAATAAAGAAGAGTTGCTATAAAACCTATACCATTTTAATTTCATCTATTTCACTATATCATAGTAAACATTCTTCGTAAAGATGAAGTCATAAGTAATATTTCTTGCTTGAAGTCATCTAATACACAGATGATAACAAACCCAACGAGAAGAAAAATAATAATGCCTGTGACTTAAAAATACCAAAACAAAGTGAACTTGAATTTCAAACACACAAAGTTTTCTGAAATATTTTACAGAGATTTGTATCCCCCACATGAACCCTCAATTTTCTATTAAAACTCTATGGCCTTAAACTAATTAATAGAAAAGAGCAAAGACCAACAAGTTTTGTAAAATTCAACAAATAATTTACTTCCCTAGATTACAAAGTGAAAATTTTGAAAGAACATACAGTATTATGAATTAAATCCCAAATAATCCAAAATATTTTATCACTAGTCCTAAATGAATAAAATTCTAATTAAGTTCCAGAGGTGTTCAAAATAAGATCCAATGCTTAAGGTGTCAAAGTGCCTGTGGTCTTGACTGTACTAATGTACCAGTGCACTAAAGTGTGATAAGTGCTAAAAGTCTTCCAATTAATCACAATAATATAATCCAAGATGTCCTTGTCTGAATTCACTATAATTCCAAATTAATGTTTCTGTTTAAGAATATTATTTCAGGGCACTTTGTATTTCCAGTGAATAAATATTTTGAATAAATAAATTCCACTCAAATTAAATAATGAACACAACAATAAGATTTAGTTTTGCTTCAGATGTTATTGCAGGAATGAGTAACTTCTCAAAAAAATAAATAAGATTACTAGCATATAAAAAACTAAAAACAAAAGAAAAGCCAGGATGTAGGAGAAAAGTTCATTTCCAGAACAATCCATTACAAAAATTATAATAAGGAATGTGGTAAACATCAGGAAGACTATGTATTTTTAGGAGGAAATTCATTATCCTACACACAGACCCAACTCAATGTTTACCACTAATGATAATGGTTTGAATATTTAACCCATGTGCCTAGGGAAATATTAAAAATATATTATTTGTTTACAAAATAAAAAACAACCTCAGTGCCAGACTAGTCAGGAATAAGATGAATTTGATTTTGGACAAGGTCCAGTGCAAAATACAATTATCTGTAGCATATATTGAATTAAAAAAAAAACAACTAACAAACAGTGCAAATTAAATCAACAAAACACTTGTGCTGCCAGTACTCAGCATGCCATTGGTATGTTCCAAATGGCAGAATTCTGAAAATATTACTAAATTTGCGATATCAGAAACAATTTCATACATGACGTCACTGGACACATTGACCCATCAACATCTGACATACTTTTTGAAATGGATGCTATTTTACAAGCCGAGTCATCAGCATTTCGAATGAACCAGGAAAACTTTAGTCACTTGCCAGTTGAAGAGAAGGATAACCACAAACCAACATGATGTAAATCTCTCAAACAGGACAGATAACCACAAACCCAAATGATTTAAAAAGAGTACAATTTCTTATGTAGACTCCTATCTCAGAGCTGGGAAATTCAAAATCTATGAAGAAAAATATTGGGGCTATAGCAATTTCTATGGGGCTCATTTACGGGAAATTAAAATTAAAGATAAATGGATATAGGGATTGGGTTAGAGGGAGGGGGTAGTCCAAACACTAACATTCTAACACTTGGACCCAATGTCCTACAATGTAATGCCAACCCTGATGCAGAGTGAGGTGTCAGATTAGATCCTGCCACTCCACCACTGTAATTGTCAAGATCTATCTCTCACTCTGTATGACTACTGACCCCACCACACCCCCATCATTGCAGTAATTTACCAAGTCTTAATTTAATTTGTAAGGAGACCCTGTAGTTATCTGAGCCTTTTAATGAACATGAAAACAGCCCTAATGAAAAGAAAATTTGATAATCATGAGTCCAGACAATAATGAACTGGTAAAATCATGATGAATCTGTCCATGAAAGCATCAGATCCACGAGTCCTTTTTATGTCCAAGAAAACAACACATCCTTTGCTTTGAATACTGAGCTTCTACTCAGAATACTTGTACCAATTTAGATACAATATCAAGACCATGCTATGGAATGTCCAAAGACTGGGATCAGCTGCCACTGGTGGAAATACTTGTTTGTTGCTGACACTGCTAAAACGCTGATGGAGAATCCCCCATTCTGTAAATAGCTATTTACCAGAAGCTCTCAACAATTGTTCATAAGGCTGTAAAACTGATGTGAAATATTTTGAAAACAGTAAAATAAAAATAAAGGGATGAATAAAATTATAAAGAATAGCAATTATATGAGTTTACAAAAGTTTACAACTGTTTCTTCTACATTTATCATGGTACAAACTGTCAGTTGCCAATAATACATCTTACAAAACACACTTTGGGTATTATTTGCTGTATTTGGCAACTGACAGTTTATACCATGCAACCCCCCAACTCCCCCCCCACCCCCATACCATGCCCCCAATTAAACTCTTAAATATACCACTGCAGATATGGAGACTGAATTATTGGTTAAGACATTAAGGTATATGAAGATTGTTCTACTTTAAAGTCTAGTCAAGCTGTCAAAATCAGGCCGGGATATTCATGAAACTTCTCAACTTTAGTATTAACTCGATCTCAGCCTTAACTTGATTGTCTTTGTTAAATTGTTACAAAGTGAATAATAAATATTTAACAGACATCTGTATATAAAGGCATGGCTTAGTTATTTTAAGTTAATTAAAATCTGAGATTGAGTGTACACTTTATGTTGGAGTTTCATGAATCCACTGAGTTCTTATTAGGCCAAATAAAATATATATATATATATATATATATATATATATATATATATATATTTATAGAATATATGTATAGTATGTACGCTGTATCAATGATATACCACGAGATGTATAAATTTTTCATCAAAAGGAAACGAAGCTTGCTGAGTTTCCTTTTAATGAAAAATTTATACGAGTGGTATATCACTGATACAGAGTACATACTGTACATATATTTTATTTATATCACATACAAATACATATATTTGCCCTCTGAACAGAGTTCAGATTTACTGCAGGCAGCTGTGTATTGACATAGTGAATGAACTCCTCACATCCCCAAGTGTGTCCGCTACAAAATGTAGTTCTCTGCCGTAATGGCTATTTACAATCACCTCTGCATATTGATAAGTTGATTGTTTTCTTTTCTTGGTTTCTATTTTTCTCCACATTGATTAAATCAATATAATACACACTTATGATTTAAACATGAAAGATGGTTTTAATAATAAAAGTAGAGCAGTAGCAACACTTGGATAGCTACATCATTCAAATGAACGCAATGCCATTCACCTTCAGGAGCATGGAAATTAATGTGGAATAGAAACTAAGCCAACTGACGAACCAACAAGAGGTAATTAAAATATTTTAATATATTTACAGTTGATCTAAGTCATTATTCTGCTTTAGCAACAGTACAACCGACCCACACACTCTCTCTCTCTCTCTCTCTCTCTCTCTCTCTCTCTCTCTCTCTCTCTCTCGTCGGTTTGACTTTAAAACTCTGTCTCTGTCTGTCTGTCTGTCTCTTCTCTCATGTTTTGGTCGGTTTGACTTAACTTTTACCATCATTCATAAGTCCAGAGATATTGTCGGAAAATCCTCTACGTTCGCCATTTCATAGATTTTAGCCCGTATCCTGCTACGATGGTCAAGAGAGAGAGAGAGAGAGAGAGACCTTTGGACATTTTCATATTTAAATAATAATAATTGATTTTTTAGAACATTATGGTATGTTTAAGAAAAAACAAAAAAAACATAACATTAAATATATCACAGTATGTGTACCACGTAACCGAGGAATTTACTTGTTTGCAACATTGTATCACTGATAAACACTATTGATAAATCCCAAGGAAAGTGCACACGTATCGTTACGACGAAGCATATTCTTGTAGGTTACTTGGTGTAATTTCTATTTCAAGGTTTTAATCCAGCCCAAATTCCTTTACTCTCTCATTCCACATTTCTCCGCAGTTTGTCAGTTATGCATGAGAGAGGAGGGGAGAACAGAAAGCAGAAAGGATTGTGAAGAAAATGTGTACCATATTAAATTCATTTAGAAAACGGGGATTATTAATACTTTTCATCGTTATTTTCATACGTCACTAGTGACTAATTTGTGGAAATTGATCATTGATCTAGAATCAACTGCAGACGCTCGCGAGAATGTTTATATATGCGTATTATTGCGCCATGGGCAGATCACAATTTGATATACCAATAGTATTGGTATATCAAATTGCTTTATACCAACACTTTAAATGCATGTTATTTTTTAATGTATGTGGTATAAATAAATAAATATATATATATATATATATATATATATATATATATATATATATATATATATATATATATATATGTATGTATGTGGTTGTGGTTAAATTGATCTGTATAAACATTTTTAAATTTTAAAAAATGTCATTCACACCCTGAATTTAATTGTGATCATAGTTATACTCCTTTGTTAATTTTTTTTCTCCACAATTTGGTGTGTGTGGAAGGGGCCATTTTTCCAATTTAAAAAAAAAAAATGTACAGTCAGAAGTTAAAATAGGGTCAGACCAGAACCACACACTTTTTTACTTGGCCTCATTGGAACAAATAGCTTTGTGGGTAAATACAACACAAATATTTCAACATGGCATGTATCAAAAAGCAGAAAGAAAATACCTACAAGTACAAAATTGGTGAGGAAAATATGATGGTGCATATACCTGCTTAAATGTTAAAAGTCAGTAAATTTAATGTATAGTCTACAAATAAAATGTCACTGAGAGATTAACCTTTGACCTTATGACAGACTTATTTCAAACAACTTTTGACTTTATGACAGAATTATTTGAAACTATCTTACCAATATGACATCAATCTTTCACTTTATTCAAAGGATGTTCTACCTGTACTATATTAGGCATATTAGGCTTGGAGATTTGGTGCTTTACATGACTTCAACACAATTAGGTCATCTATTGGCAAAGTGATTTTACCATGCCCAAGGGCACACTATAGCAGCTGGCCAGGCGAGAGCGAGAGAGAGAGAGAGAGAGTAAAATATGCTAATCTGCAAGATCAGAACTAAGCCCCTAGTTATCAATGACCTTAGTGTGACTCTGATGTCACCGGTAAATTAGAAAAATATAAGTCTTAGTAAATGATTTATCTAAGAGAACACTTTCCAAGTGAACACTTATGAAAGAAGAAATCAATACATTATGATTACAATCTTGCCTTTATAAACAGCTATGTAATGAGACACAAACCACAATGACAATTTATACACAACAACTTCTTAAAATTCGCAACTATTGAACGAGTTCTTTTAAACAAAGCCATGGCATGCACGTTGCGCCCACAAAGTACTGTTGCAAAATATGTAATTCCAAAATCAACAAATAAGCAAGCATTTCACTAAATAATCTGTCTTGGCTTCATATCGATTCATTAAGAATTTGAATAAAATCCATCAACGAACTTAGAAAATATCGGCAAATGAACCCCCCCCCCCCCAACTTATTCAAGCGAGCGTGGGACATAATAAATTCTCCGTTTCATACTGATTTTCAGCCCGAGTATGAACAAAACCTAGCAAGGAATTTTTCAAGCATTAGCAATGGGACAATTTTTGTTAACCCAACCCTAAACAAAACATTTTACGACTTTGACACAAGATCAAAGAGCATGCCACAGAATAAATAATATCATCAAATGACTCATGCTGAGAACGAAGAAAATCTAGCATTCAGTCCCAGTGACACTGACACTAAAATTGATAGTTATTCCTTATCCCACGTGCAAGCCATACACGAAGTCTGGTAACTGGATGAAATGGACAACTCGGTTATTGTACAGAAATGAAAATGATAAGTGTGAAGCAGTGGGACACCACATGATATTGACAATAATATGTTAAAAGTGTTTTTAAAACCACTGATAACAGTCGTGAAATCAGCTGAAGAAAAATAGTTTTATTTCCAAATAATTAAATTGGTAAAGTGATTATGGCCTTTTTAAAATTAAATTGAGAATTTGTATCATGAAGTACCCACCCCACCCCACCCCATCAATTGACAGTAGGAGTGTCCGTGTCTAATAAAATATTAAAAAATTTCTCTCTCTTTATAATTTTGTTTAAACAAGCATATGCATATTATTACAAAATGCATTACAAAACGAAATTTTTAACTGATTAGATTACAATTTTAGATTTGTAAATGTCGACTTCAGATCGGATTTGTTTTGAATATGTACCACCATGCAGGTGTACTGTATAGCCTTGCTGATAGTTTAAGATGGTCCTCTTCGCTGAAGCGAAACGAACGACATCAAAATTTTGTGACAATCAATGTAATATAGATAGCTCAGTCTCTTGACCTAAACTATACTGCTGCTATTGAACGGTAAATAATTAACTTCCTTACCTGCAAACTGGTCACAAAACTATATCCAAAGGCGAAGAAATAGTATAACTGTATATAACTGATTTTACATTTATCACTGGGAAACAAGTAAACTCCACCTTTTCTGACCTAGTTTTCTAAGGTAATCACTACTGTTTGAATAGAATTACAGCTTACACACTGCTTGCGGGGACAGGGACGTTCTACCTAAGGGGCTGCAAAGTGGGGAGTTTAATACAGGGATGACCTATGAGATAAAACGTATATTTCTTTAACGTCAGTGTTTGTACATTTACGACACAATTTATCTTAGGTGTATGATAAACTACTAGCTTCTACCCGATTTTATATCTATCGCTGGGAAAAGTAATCTCAAACTTTTCTGACCTAGTTTTCTAAGTACAAACCCATGTAGGTAATCACTACTGTTTGAATCGAGTTGTAGCTTGCTTACACACAGCCTGTGTGAAGAGGGAGATCCTACCTGTGGGGCTGAAAGTGGGAAATTTCGTACAGGGGTGACATACGCGTTAAAATGTATTTTCTTTTCTTTGATATCATTGTTTGTAAACTTTGACTCACTATTTATCTTCTATTCATTCTATGACATTTTTTGAGGTCGAGCATAGACTTCTGTTATAAAAATGAAATGTTTTATGATGTGTATTTATGTGTAAGGCTGATGCCTTTTCCCCTTGTACTTTCCCTTGCAAATAAGTTATAAAAATGGGATTCCAACAATGCCCTGACCCACCCACACACACACACACACTTCCCGTCCTACTTTTATCAGATCGTCTCCAACTTAAAAACGACTACTACTGTTTCATGGAAATGGCTCCAAATTAACTTTTTTCCAGTCCTAGCAAAATTTTTGATAGCTGTAATATTCCCAACTAAAACCATTCTGCAATATACTGACATCTAATAACTGTCACAAGCAAAATGCTATCTTGCTAGTGACAGTTTCAAGCCCTGCTTACTACCATAAAAGTGACAAATGAATATTAATACATACCAATATACACATTTTAGTCTAAACTAAGTAACCTTTTGATGTTATGGTACAAACATAAAAATAACCACAATAGATGTTCCTAGATTTTAATATTCTGTTACCAGTAAAGACTCCGAAGTCACACCATGCATGAAGTATATTGTAAAATGGGCACTTGTGGGACTCAATCAATTTTACAAAATCATACCAACAAGTGGAGCATATATGTAAAAACTGCACATCATATCAAAACACTACTTTTGTTTTCTTAAAAATCCCTCTCTTACAACTCTAGGTCATAATCCATGTACCAGAAAAAAGAGAATCAAACAAGTAAAATCAACAAACAATTTATTTCTCTGCAATATAAAATTAAAATTCAAACAACACAGTATTGTGAATTGAATCCCCAACAATCCTAAATGTCCCATCACAAATCCAAAAAATATAATGTTCCAAACGAATTCCAATAGTCTTAAATGGCCTGATATACCAAAATGATGCAATCTAGAATATCTTTGAATGAGTTTGCAAGAGTCCCAAAATAATGTGATAATCCAAAGTCAATCAGCACTTAATACTTCTGATGAATAACTTAAATAAATAATTCCTCTTGAATTATATCTGAACACAACTGTACGTTATGATCAAAAATGATTCCCTCAGACTGACTTAAAACAAGAAAGAATGTAAATGAAAATATACGGAAAATGTATATATATGGACTTGACAAGCAAATAAGAATTTATTTGCTTGTCAAGTCCGTATATATAAATTTTCACTTGACCTAGATGAGAGTCAGTCCCTTGGAAAATTCCAACCAGATTGTAAACAAATTTGTTTCTAGAACATTCTAAGCTCATAAACAGCCTATTTATAAATTACATTCATGGACAATAGTTAGTCATGCAAACATCCTGTTTATAAATGACCCTTATCTTAAAAGTACAATCATGGACAAAAATAAAGCACACAATGTAAATATACATAACACTTATCACATTTAAAAGGTCCCTGCCCCTTTTAACTTGAGGTGGTGGTGGTGATGAATTCCCCACTCCATTTTCAGTTCCACAGACAAGACTTATCAAGGGTATAAATAAGATAGATGATTTCTCAGTCTGATATTGTGCCCAAGTGACAACATCAAACTTTTCCTTTAGAAATACGACAAATTTTATCAAATATATAATGTCATACAATATTTAATTCAAACTGTCAACAAACTTGCAATGGTAAAACTGAATATTGGTCTCAATTACTAACAATACAAATGCCAGCTTCCCTGAGATAAAAGATTTAAAAACAATGATCCATGTCTACTTTCTCATGGTAGAAGTAGTATGTAAAACTACGGCACATTGATGAGAAAACATCTTCGATTGAGCTATTTTTTCCCTGAATGTTTGTTTAAGCTTACATGCTTCCTCTATTTTATGCTCTACTACCTGAGTACTAATCACCTGTCAACCTGTTACATGAATACACATATTGTATTAGCAGATGTAAAAAATAACACAATCATATTCTTTATATTCTGCCAACAATAATAAAGCAATACAGTGAAAACCATAAGTGATTTGTTTGTCCAGAGAAAGATAACACATCTTGATTTGACAGATAATAAGGCAATGTAAAAGAAAATAACATCTTTCTTTATTTTTGATCATGAGACTGTTATTACACTTTTTATCACTCCACCAACTGATCTAACCTGAAAATGAGGTTTACCATGGTGAAATTTCAAATAACAGTAAGTATGAAAACTGTTTTTTGAAATATGTTTAAAGTATACATTTTGTGTGTGAAGTACAGTGAAGCATCTCCTCAATCTTATCTTCAAAATGATAGCATTTTGTTATGTCATTCTTGGAGCAAAAGTTGTGGAGGAAGTACCCCACAGACTAGGGTAAATAGTACTTTAAAGTAAAAAAAAGTGCCAATAAAAATGCAAAATTGTACATTGTGTATTTTTAGTTTATTGTGCAAGCTGGAAGTTATCTCAACCATTTCAATTTTCCAGGATTTCAAGAAATTCAGAGATGATTTATAACGATACTGTGTCTTCTTGAAATGTAAGTCTGGAATTTAAGAACACCATCCTTTTTAGGGACAAGAACACTTAAGTGTCTATGTCCTTACAATATGGGATTTACACTATATTGTGTCCTTACAAATGGGATTTACACTGTTCAGTGTCCTTACAAATGGGATTTACAATGTAATGTGAAACAAAATGGGATTTACACTGTACTGTGTCCCTACAATATGGGATTTACACTGTACTGTGTCCTTACAATGAGATTTACACTGTACTGTGTCCTTACAAAATGGGATTTACACTGTTCTGTCCTTACAAAATAGGATTTACACTGTTCTATGTCCTAACAAAATGTGATTTACGCTGTTCTATGTTCTACAAAATAGGATTTACACTATTCTATGTCCTTACAAAATAGGATTTACACTGTTCTATGTCCTTACAAAATGGGATTTACACTGTTCTACATCCTTACAAAATGGGATTTTACTGTTCTTTACAAGTAGGTATCCTGTAGATGGAGATAATCACTAAAACAAGTTTCTCTATAATAAAACATCACCGTGAATGAACATGAAGTTTGTAACATTAACACTGGCTTAATAACTTGGCCAATTTAACTAAAGCATTTACACTGCCTTAATACTTAACTTATATCATTAACACTGTCTTAATACTTAACTTATATCATTAACACTGTCTTAATACTTAATTTATATCATTAACACTGTCTTAATACTTAACTTATATCATTAACACTGTCTCAATACTTAACTTATATCATTAACACTGTCTTAATACTTAACTATATCATTAACACTGCCTTAATACTTAACTTATATCATTAACACTGTCTCAATACTTAACTTATATCATTAACACTGTCTCAATACTTAACTTATATCATTAACACTGTCTCAATACTTAACTTATATCATTAACACTGTCTTAATACTTAACTATATCATTAACACTGCCTTAATACTTAACTATATTATAAACACTGCCTTAATACTTAACTATATTATTTACACTGCCTTAATACTCAACTATATTATTAACACTGCCTTAATACTTAATTATATCATTAACACTGCCTTAATACTTAATTATATCATTAATGCTGTCTTAATACTTAATTATATCATCAACACTGTCTTAATATTTAACTATATCATTACCACTGCCTTAATACTTAACTATATTATTAACATTGACTTAATTCTTAACTAAAGCATTTACACTGCCTTAATACTTAATTATATCATTAACACCATCTTAATACTTAACTACAGCATTAACACTGCCTTAATACTTAACTATATCATTAACACTGTCTTAATACTTAACTACAGCATTAACAGTGTTTTAATACTTAACTACAGCATTAACACTGCCTTAATACTTAACTATATCATTAACACTGTCTTAATACTTAACTACAGCATTAACAGTGTTTTAATACTTAATTATATCATTAACACTGTCTTAATACTTAACTACAGCATTAACACTGCCTTAATACTTAACTATATTATTAACACTGTCTTAATACTTAACTACAGCATTAACACTGTCTTAATACTTAACTACAGCATTAACAGTGTTTTAATACTTAATTATATCATTAACACTGTCTTAATACTTAACTACAGCATTAACACTGCCTTAATACTTAACTATATTATTAACACTGTTTTAATACTTAACTACAGCATTAGCACTGTCTTAATACTTAACTGTATTATTAACACTATCTTAATACTTAACTACAGCATTAACACTGTCTTAATACTTAATTATATCATTAACACTGTCTTAATACTTAACTATATCATTAACACTGTCTTAATACTTAACTACAGCATTAACACTGCCTTAATACTTAACTATATTATTAACACTGTCTTAATACTTAACTACAGCATTAACACTGTCTTAATACTTAACTATATCATTAACACTGTCTTAATACTAAACTACAGCATTAACACTGCCTTAATACTTAACTATATTATTAACACTGTCTTAATACTTAACTACAGCATTAACACTGCCTAATACTTAACTATAACATTAACACTCGCTTAATAATTAAGACCACTTAACTATCAGATTAACAATGGCCTAATAACTTATATCATTAACACTGTCTTAATACTTAACTATTGCATTAACACTGCCTTAATACTTAACTATATTATTAACACTGCCTTAATACTTAACTATATTATTTACACTGCCTTAATACTTAATTATATCATTAACACTGTCTTAATACTTAATTATATCATTAACACTGCCTTAATACTTAATTATGTCTTAATACTTAATTATATCATTAACACTGCCATAATATTTAATTATATCATTAACACTGTCTTAATACTTAATTATATCATTAACACTGTCTTAATACTTTACTATATCATTAACACTGTCTTAATACTTAATTATATCATTAACACTGTCTTAATACTTAGCTATATCATTAACACTGTCTTAATACTTAACTACAGCATTAACACTGCCTTCATACTTAACTACAGCATTAACACTGTCTTAATATTTAACTACAGCATTAACACTGCCTAATACTTAACTATAACATTAACACTCGCTTAATAACTAAGACCACTTAACTATCAGATTAACAATGGCCTAATAACTTAATAATTATTAGTGTGATAACTGGATTGTGTACGAATAATTAAAGGATACGAAAAAATACATGAACTACGGTAGCGACAAGATTTAAGTCAGACTGGCACCATTTTCATTTTTATTCAGGGGCAACTAGATACCTGCTGGAAAGTCTATGCTGATGTATGCCATGGTGGCCATACTGGATTAGTACCAACAAATCAGAAGAATTCTTCTGCTGAAAATTCAATGCTGACATGCATTTCTATTTCAAGATGGCCATAACTGTGGTCATATTGGATATCAGATCAGCAAGATTTTCATTCAAAACCAAGTAGATGCCACAAGATTTTCAAGACTGCTGTTGTGGTGGCCATAATGGATGTTAGCACAGCACCATTTTCATTTAGATCCAACTAATCATCATAAGAAATCTTTTACTGAAACTGCTATGTTGCTATGAACATCCATTCAGGAGAAGTAGCAATAACAAGATTTTCAAGATGGCCACTTCACTGGCTATACTGGCTGTCAGAGCAGAACCATTTTCATTTAGGACCTTCCAGATATTACAACAAGTCTTCTGGTGAAAAACCCATGTGGATATGACTTTCTGTCCAGAAGAAGAAGCTACAACAAGATTTCAAGATGGATGCTGTGGCATCCATACTGTATATAATAATGATAATAATAATAATAATAATAATAATAATAATGAGGACTTTGTATTGCGCCTAATCTTTAGAAACTCTAAGTGCTTTACAACATTTGACAACACTTAAAAAAAAAAAAAAAACATATAATGATATGATTACAAAAATAAAAACAAACACCACGAAATTAGAAAACAGAAAATATGCTGTAAATATTTAAGGCAAGGAAACATTATTAGGTCTTTAAGTCTATTCTTGCAGTTGAAATAGGTGAGTTTTAAGAGCGCTCTTGAATGAGATCACTGTGTCTTTGTGTCTAAGTTCAGTGGGCAATTCGTTCCATGTTGCTGGGCCCTGGTATGCAAAAGAACATTGTCCATATGATTTCATTTTCATAGTGGGAATAATGAGAATACGAGTGTCAGAAGAGGAGCATAAGTATCTTGCTGGTGTGTACACATGGGCGAGTCGGATAGGTATGTTGGACTGGAGCCCGTCAGTGAAACGTAGCACAGAGAACAAATTTTGTTTAGTTCTGGATCGAATGGATAGCCAGTGTAGGGTACAGAGCAGGGGGGAGGTGTGCTCTGATCGTGGTGCTCTAAGGATGATCCGAGAAGCTGTGTTTTGAACTTTTTGAAGTTTCTGGAGTAGATATTGAGACGAATCAGACAGAACTGAGTTACAATATATCCAAGAAACACCAGTTTTATTTGAAACCAACAAGACAATCTTGTTATTGCTACTCATCCTAAATGGAATTTTTAGTTGTCCATCACTTTTGCCACGAAAATCTTATTGCTACTCCTCCACAATGTACCATCATATTAACATGGTTCTAATATCTAATTAGTCCTAAATGAAAATGGTAAAAATCTTAGATCCAGTATGCTGTGGCAGCCATACTGGATGTCCAGCAGAACCATTTTCATTTAAGACCAACTATACAACATACACAACTTGTGGTACTATTGCTATGAAAAAATGGGAACCAGTGTAGAAATGGGTGAACATAAAATAGAGTATGTATGGATTTGGCCTGCCAGGATTAGTTGATAATGAAAGTTGAGATTTTATCCTAGTTGTAACTGACAAAAAATATAGACTGTTTTAATGATGGAATTTTGGTCCTTTTACAGACTTGAGAATGGAAGACTCAGTACTGGCATCAGCTCCTGACTCTCCTTGGTGCAGTACTGAAAGTACATGTAGATCCAGGAAATGCAGTGGCTCATAGTTTTCACTACACAGAAGCTGCTATAAAGGATGTGTCTATATTAATAAATATAAATTTGATTATAGGCACTCAGAAATTAGTTACTGAATTTTTAATATTATTGTGTTTGTATAGGTTTACTATGGGAACTGAATATGTAATGCAAGTCCTATAAAGACTTTCTGTGAAAACCCTATGTCTGACATTGCTGTGGCAACCATATTGGATGTATGAATGGCACCATTTTCACTTTGGGACCAACAAGACCCTGGGATGAATGTGTGTGTGTGTGTGTGTGTGTGTGTGTGTGTGTGTGTCAGTTTTATGGCAATCTACCTAGTATTTTTGGTAGAGTAGCTGAAACAAGTTTGTATGAAAGGGCAAATATCAGACAGCAGGTCAGACCATAAGCTCTTTTTGTCTATGGCTAGTAGAGTTCAAAACAGCATCATTTCTTTTTCATTAGAGTCATAAATTTAAAAACTACTTATCCATTGTGTCACAAACTTTCATAGTATAAAATAATGATGCCAATAATCACAAATTCCTAGCAGGAAATAAATTTCTATGACTTGCAAACTACAGTAGCTTACTAACAGAAAGACTAAGTTCAGTAAACAGTAAACTTTAGATGCAAAACTGATATCTTATTTATACAATGATACTTCTATCTAAGTAGATTTATACTCACCTTAAAAAAAGCAAACAGATAATGTAATTCTTCCAATAAAATCCTCAAATGAAGCTAATTCTAATGGGTCAAATTATCATTATATAAAATATTAAATTTTCAACTGAAATAAATCCTTTTTGCTAATCAAGTGGGGTTTTTTTTAATGCATCACCTAGATATGAACTCTTCTTACACAACACTACTTACTACCTAAATCTATTGCCAGGTCAGTCAAAATGGATTACTGTGATCAAACAAATTATTTGTTTGACCCAGTCAAAACACTTCAGCTGTTGTTGTTTCTGTGGTTTGGTTCTTCCCATGGTTTGAAAGCAAAAGCCATATTTATGGAACAATTTCATTAACTGAAAAGTACATGTCTTTCTCATGAGTAAATTAACTGCAAAATCATGCAACAACTCTGGACATTTATTACCACGGGGTTCATAAGGAGGTGATACTTTCATGGAACCTCTGGCTAAAAGAAGATGATAATAAATCTATGCATTCACCCCTGTAACCTCGCAGCTGATATTTTTCATATTTTTACCTTTGAATCTGACCGATGAGAAGACAAGGCAAATAAATCCAAGGGCTGTTTTAGGTCAACGAGGGGGATCATGTATACACAGGCAAGAAAGCAAAACTGATGAATCATCATGTTATATTCATGCAGATCAACTTAAATACTGTAGAATTATTAAAAAAATTTATATCAAATTATCGAACACCATAATATTTTTGTGAATGATATGGAAACTGAACATGCAAGAATAGTACAATTCCATAAAACCATTACATATATTACCTTATATTACATTTATCATTAACTTTGGAAACTTTTGCCAAAAATATTCTATTTTCTTAGATTTATGAAAATTTACTCAAATAACTACTTCTAATGTTTACAGTACATATATGGCATTCAAACAACTCCTGCAGAGTCGATCTGCTCAAGAAGACTTTTCTGCTAAAACTGAAATTCTCAAAATTAATTTTCATTGATAATTCATCAAAATACAAGTATTACTGAAATTCACAGAAACATGTACATTTGTAAATCATTTTTTTGGTCTAATAAATCAAAATGAAAAATGTCATTATACAACTGTAAACTAACTATTTAAACTTTCTGATCTTCTGCTGTCATTCAAACCAGATTTATCATTACAAAATTTTATTTCAAAATAAATACATGTATAAAGGAAGAAAAAACATACTGATATCCTCAGAAATGAGACATTCATCTGCACAATATCTGTATTGCTTTTCTTTTTAAAATTCTACCATTTCTGTCAAGGACATTTTTCAAATTTATGTTGAAATTGAATGAAAAAGTAATATTTGCTAACTGACAGATCATAGTAGATACTGGTAACCAACAGATCATGGTAGATACTGGTAACCAAAAGATCATGGTACATACTGATAACCCACAGATCATGGTAGATACCTGTAGGTAAATTTGCTGCTGTGATTATGACAATGTCTCCTCTATTAAAAATATGATTTATCTCATCAATGTTTATAAACGAGAGAGAAACTGTTTTATTATAGAGAGTATGCTACCAAGATTTTACATGATGGAAGGTATACAAAAGTAGGCTGTTGCTGGTTTAACATCATTTTCCAGCACATGGTATGCTATATATAGCAGCCAGTGTATTTTATGGAGAAAGAACCTGGAAAACCCAGGGAAGAACCACAGATCCACTGGAAGCTGCTGGCAAGCTTTCCCGCATATCCATGTTAGTCTATATCAAGGTTCAATACAGTGGTAGGTCTGTGATGTATTTGATGTGTGTTGGCAAGTATACAGTAGTCTGTTTGTGATGTTTTGGAAAACTACTCTCATGAGATGTCTGAGTTGCATGTTGGAAGGTATATACATGTATACAGCAGTAGATTGTGATGTGCTAGATCTTGTACTAACAAGAGTTTATATGCAATACAGAATTATTTTCGGGGGGGGACATGTAGTGGTCAGCTATTAAGTTTTACAGATGTAGGCCATGATATTTTAAGAGGTGAAATTGGGAGGGTGGGGGCAAATGCCCCCTCCCCTTTTCACTATATGCGGGTGTCCATGTAGCAGTAGGTCTGTGATGTGCTAGATCTTGTACTCACACAAAAGAGGTTACATGTTGGAAGATATATGGTAGTAGGTTTACAATATGGTAGATCTTCTATTTATATGAGTTTATTTGCTGGAAGGTATACGGTAGTAGGTTTTTAATGTGGTACATATTGTACTCATAAGAATTTATTTGTTGGAAGGTATATGGTAGTAAGTTTCTAATGCTGTAGATCTCGAACTCACATGATTTGCATATGATGGTGTCAGATGTGCAAGTGGAATGCATGTCACACAGCACCATAAACAGCATCTATTGCCAAGAAATTCACGGTCATTGAGGGTCGACATATGACTATAAATACTGATTCTGCATGACTGGGGCACTTTGGTAAATGACTGCTTACATGTGTTTGTGTCTTGCATAAAAGAATTAATAAAGATGCCATCCTTGTAAGGTTATCTTTGTCTTGCATAATGGTAGCATCTATTCTCCTTACCAAGCCTGAACACAAGAGAGATATGATACCTAATGGACAGACAACCAGTTCAGTAGCTACAAGAGTTGAAGGATTTGCCTTTTTTTCAATCACTATAAACTGCCACACTGCACATATCGTAACAATATGACTGAAAATTTTTTAAAGCTACGTTAAAAATCCAATCACACACACATATAAATATTGCAGACCCACTGTTGTTCCAGTATGTAAATACAAGTATTGATACAATTTGCAAACTGTAGACCCATTGCTGTCACACAATATGCAAATTAAAAAGTAATTATAATAAAGCATAAGGTAATTGTTTATAACTAGACCTCTCTGGCGAAACTATAATCAGTCATTATCAGCTTCAACCTCTGGCCAGCCATTAAGTCATAATCTGGAGTTCTCTAATCATATATCTACATTCTGAATGGCCTCAAATTAACTAATAAAAGGCTTTAACCTTAACCTTCAATTCCTCGCATACAAGCCAGTTACGGTAGGTGGTTTTGAGGGATAAATAGCTCCATGTTATTCAAGCAAGAGTCCCTCATAGGAACTTCATCACTACTGTCTGAAAGAACTTCCAAGACTTCAAGAAACCAATTAGTCAGATCTTTTTAACTGCAGTGCTGAAACCATCTTTGATATTCTTGAGCAATAAGATTGGCACCATTTCTGTTTCAGATAAACCAGACACTATTAGAAAGCATTTGGTGCAATTCCAATGCTGATAATATTCAGGAGAATCTGAGACAAGATTTTCAATATGTTCATCATGGCAGCAATATTTAAGGACCACCTAGATACCATAACTACTCTTTTGATGAAAACATCTAAATGGCTTTCAGTAGCAATAACAAGTATTTAAAGATGGTTTCAATGGTAGCCATCTGAGCAGCAAAATATTTGTTTACTACCAACCAGACATCATAAGAAGTCTTCATAAGAAGTCCAATCTTGATATGACTTTCCATCTAAGAAGAGTAGCAACAATATTTTCAAAATGGCCACTAAGGTGACCATAGTGGATATCAGACTGGCACAATGTTGGTTTCAGATGAACTAGACAAGATAATATGTCTTCAGGTAAAAATAACCCATGCTATATGACTTTCTGTTCAGAAGGCATAGCAACAATAAGTTTTTTCAAGATGGCTGCAGTGGTGGCCATTCTGGATGTCAGCTCAGCACCATTTTCATCTTAAAACTACTAGACTTTATAAGTCTTTGGTGAAAATTTATGTTGATAAGACTTTTTATTCATCCCGAGTTAAAAAAACAAAATTTTCAAGATGGCTGAGATGATGACCATATTAGACATCTGATTGGCACCATTTTCAAGTCAAACCAACATCATAAGCTGTCTTTTAGTGAAAACCCCATGCTGAAACAACCATCCTTTCTGTAAGATTAGCAATAACAAGATTTTTAAGATGGCTTCAGTGACTGTCATATTCAATGCCTGAGCAGCACTATTTTTATTTATGACCAACAAGACCCTGTAATGAATGCATATGTTAAGTTTCTGGGGCAGTAGTGTAGCACACTTATCCAGTGTTTTATCTACCCATGCATCATGCATCAAATACGCAGACTTTTCGCATTTGACGCACAAAAGTCATCGACGGTATGTAAATTGACACATCCCAATGTTATATTTTGCTGAATAACACAAAACAAAGGTTTGGTCTAAAACTTGTCACCAGTACATAAATTGACGCACAACCAATGTTATGTTTTGCTGATTAACACAAAATAGAGGTTGCTCTAACTACTTTATTGGCTAGGTTACAACTCTCCCAAACTGGGAAAACATGCGCACATCAGTTCTTATGCTGATGTTATCATAATACATAGGGTTACAAGTGAGTGTGGAGCCTGAAGTTGACCTTATGTGACCTGTAACTGTCACATCATCTGTAGCAACAGGATGTTAGAACCGTATAATCACCACACACAAGAAAGAGGCAGAAAATAAACACGTGATTTTAAAGTGATTCTCACAAAAAACTATTTTATGCACATTCTTGTCACACAATGAAGCAACAATTTCCATTCGTTCAATTGTATGCCTTGCGTTGTTCCAAGATACTGTCAGCGTTTGACTGAAAATGGCATTCAAGGCAAACAAATTAAAATAGATCCGAAACAAACAAAATTATATTTGCATCGCATTTTTACAACCGACCGTCGATAACAGTACTATCGAACCAGTGAAGCCTTCATCATCTAAAGATGAGGTACCGGTTACTCGTAAGATAAAACATAACGTTGTGCAGCAATAGCTGAAAACATACAGCTGGCTATGTTTTCAAAAAGTTAAGTCAAATGAAGAATATGACAGTGAAGATGCCTTTATGTTTCGCCATATATGTACAGAGGCTAAAAAAAACCTCCGCGACCAAATGTGCAAAAAACAATAACTTTCAGAACAGTACACTGGCAAGGCATGCTGGGTTACCAGCACACAAACTGCTGATTGAAGGTCCACAATACCAGGCAGATTTTAATGCAGTTTTACAAACAAGACATAGCAGTGAAAGTGCTACTTAAGTGTGTACATTGACTGAGTGTAGAAGACATCCCTTTTTTAAGATACAAATTTCCTCCTAATTTAATACATGACTTAACTGCTAAGAAATTGATGCCATTGGCATTCTGAAGAATTCCGCCATTCAGTATAACTCAGCTACTACCTGTTCAGAGGTACTGGAGAGCCTGTCAAATGTTGTTGAGGACAGTCTTATACATGACCTGCAAAATTCCTCATTTGTGACAGCAATGGCAGATGAAAGCACTGGCATATCCAACAATAAATGCCTTGTCATATATGTTCAGATTATTTCTGATGACATGAAACCATCAACAAAATTTTTAACAAATATAGAATGTTCAGATGCTTCTGGCAAGGGAATTGCCTTATTGGCTTTAGTCACATTATATAACTAATATTTTTGCCGTGTATTTGAATAATATAATTATTTTTTAAAAACTACTTCAGACTGATCATCGGCTTGAATAGGACTCATTGGTTTGGATTTTGACTCACTGATTTTTGCCTTGATGAGTTAAATGACTTACATGAAGCCATTTGTAGATAAAACACTGCTTATCCCAATGGACAACAGGCCATTTCATAGACTCTTTTAGTCTGTGAATATTTATAATCTCAGAACAGTTCCTGGGAAACACAAAGATATAAGAAAAGGCAGAGGGGTAGGTGGGTGGTCTCATGTATGATTTGTCCAGCCCAGACATAGGCCCTTTTTGTTTTTGAAGCACTAAAAATTATCAGTATTTAATAAACATTATTGAAAATTCATCTGTAATCAGCTCTCTGCACTGCAAATTCATGCTTCCGAGACATCCAGTTTCTGCTCATAAGCCTTCAAGCAAATCTTTGGGGCCCCAAGTGTCCGAGTGGTCTACAGTGCTAACCGTTACTGATCATTGCCATCTCACCTCTGTCTGTGTGGGTTCGAGTCTCCGGATCGGCCAATGTGGGTATGTGAGAAAGCTTGCCAGTAGCTTCTCGTGGGTCAGTGGTTCTTTCCAGGGTTTCCCGGATTCTTCCTCCACCATTGATACTGGTCACCATGTATAGCCTATCTTGTGCTGAAAAATGGCATTAAACCCTACAACAACAACAATCAAGCAAATCTTTCAGAAAGCTATACAGAAAGCTACAGCAATACACACTGAACAAGCTCTGGGGACATACTCCCACCCTGTTATGTAATCTGATTTTAACAAATCCAAATATCTTGATCATTATTGATGGAAAAAGGTAAATAAAATGTCCCCACTGACAGCTCAGCCAAGATACAACACCTGAACTCGGGTAACTAAAGGTGGTAACCATGTTATACTGGTAGTCATTATATTAAATAAATATTGTCTCTCGTTTGGACATCTTTAATATTTTCCATTCCAACAGAAAATCAAACTTGTTAGCTTTGTGAAAAAAATCAGTTCGATAATAATGAACTTTTATCAACAATGGGAAATTTAAATATATTATCAAATATTTTAATATTCAATTTAATCAACATAATACTAAGCAATGACCACAGCTGTTTGTGAACATTTATGGTTTGTACTGCTAGTCAACCAAAAATCACTTTTACTGCTTCAGTGTCTTCCCTATGTTCTTCAGATCTTCTCCACTGAAAGATTGATGATAAGCCGTCCAATAAATTCCTTATACCTGACTCACCTGTATAAAGGGCCCGTAAGAGTTATCTCCCTTTCAAAGTACAGGTAAATTCGAATCAGTTTCTGAAAACTTTGGTACGATAAAAAATCATTTGCACTAAAATATATTTTTACCTGGGCTAGTATCTAGCAAGAATCGAGTTAGTAAATGAGGGGCACAGTCCTCCAACGCGGTACAAAATTCCTGGAACGAATTTGGTCCTTTCTGAGAAAATATGTCAACAAATGTCTCAACACGACGAGCTGGGTCGTTCTTTTCAATAATTTGAGCTTCTTCAGTTTTACTTAGCACCCCTCGTCTTACTAGTTTACCTACAACTCGGTTTAAATCTACATCACGAAGTAATGTTGACTTATGTTTTGTCAACAGGCGAGCAACTCCAGCACTTTTGCCCGCCATCTTGGCATTTTCCAATGGAAAGGGATTAATAATAAAATTCTCAATTACACTTCCCATCCTTACGCAAAATTATAACTTCATAGCATTAAATTTATCGTGGTTTTCGTCATAGATATTCTTCTCATTGATTTAATGTTTACTAACTTATTAAATGATTCTATTAGATTTGAAAGTGTGTTGAACTATTACGGTTTACAACTCCCTTTCGAATTCAGGGATATTCCTTCGTGACGCTATAAAGCGACATCTAGTGGGAAAACTAACTCACATGCATATATACATGTCTCCACGTTGATTTGTTTGTATCACGTGCTTGCTTGAGCATCGATTCTTGATAGGAAGTTTCCAATAAAACAAGCGGAAGCGACGTACAAATAATGTTTAAACAGTGTCTAAATGACATAAATTGTTTGCTGTAACAAATCATCCCTAAGTGAGAAAGGTAATGGCGTTTTTGCATTTGTGTACGTATCTTGTATGTAGACTTAACTGAAACACAAACTTCATTTTCGAAACCTCCTTTTCAGTTCTACTTCAGTTTTGATTGGTATAGTAAGACTGAACTCAAATTTCTGCGACTTCTGAGAGAGATTTCTGTGCAAATATGGTACTTCCTTGGTTATTCTTTAAAATTCCATATAAAACTCTTACAGTTGAACACAATGTTTAATATTTATGAACGCATCTTATAGAACTTTTTCCCAAGAATGTATGTTGTGTTTTCTTTAAATACTTTTGAAACTCTCTCCACACTAAATTAAATTGAATGATACCTTGTGTTACATGCAATTTACATTTATGAATATTCTCTGTCATGTATTTTCTACCTTAGAGGTAATTTTTAAAAAAAGAAAATCCCCAATACCCCCTTTGGTTATCACATCAAACTGGAAGCTGTATTCTGATTAAATTCCCAGGTGTAACAATCTTCTAGACATATAAAAAATCACACAAGTAAAATAATAATAACCAGAATGATTGGCTGATTAACTGAATTGATTGATCTGATGTCCCTAATGCTATGTTTGCTGCAATTTGAATGTAAGAGATTCAGCCAAAATTAATTTTTGCAAACATGCTTTACAACATAACAATGGATTGGTAATACTCATTCCGATTACAACCGAGTTTTGGACCTTCTTTCATTGCTATGCCACAAAAGAGTTCGTTGAACAAATAGTGAAGACTAGTCAACTGACCTTGGTGCACTCAGGTTACTATGACTATGCTAGTGGCATTGAAATCGTCAAGACAAAGTTATTCTGTTCATTTCTTTTCCAATTAAAGACATTTTTGTGAATATAGTTTACGATACTCATGATTTGTTGGTGATGTAGATGCATTCATACATTAATTTCTCAACAGATTACAATTTTCATGTTGTTACTGAAAGCTTCTTTATCCATTCTTTTCAACCAACAGTCCCTTCAAGAATCCAGTAAAAGCTTTGGTTTGGTGTTTTTACTGAACCACACCACAAAATAGGTTATTTGATGCCAAGTCAATCGACACAGCCTGGTACTGATTCTGGCTGATCTGATAGCAGGATTCAAACACACACCCTTCTGATCTGAGTCCAGCATGCTAACAATTCCTCCATTGTGGCTTCATACTTGTTGCTTCTTACAAAATGAAGAGCACATTTGGTCTATTCAACATCATCAGGCCTACATCGGGTTTAGTAAATGATGAGGGCCTACATTGGGTCTAGTAAAGGCTGAGGGAGCACATCAAACCATCAAATGGTGAATGGCATGAAAATGAAGTTGAATAGCAAAAACTTGGACCAAATGGGTTGGCTGTGAACCTCATACTCATCCCCACAGAACCTTAAGTGTCCAGTCTTCAGCCCTATATGTCCAGAAAACCTGTCAATGTAAAATTTAAACTGGAAAAAAAATAATACAAAGACCTCTTCAGTCTACCAAGAAAAGTAATGGTACAGAAAATTAAATGTTTGCAAGATTTGGATGATCTGCCATCAACAAATCAATTCATTCATCAAGGAATAAATCAGTCAATTGATTGATCAATCAAGATAACAAAAAAAGATATTAGTACATAAATTAACAACTGCAAGAGTCCTCTGTAAAATCTAGAAAATTAAAGTCCAGGGCCATTTTAATTGAAATTTTGAGTGTCAAGTCAGCAGAAAACTGATGAACAAATTTGTACAACTGAATGAATTTTGAACAGTGTAAAAATTAGCACATTTTGCAGTGCATAACCTAAGTATGTCAAAGGATGTTACCTCACTACAGTGAAGTGAGTTTGCATGCCTGCAATAGAGATAGGGAGAAAAAGGGATTCATTAGTTGCAGATCATACTGCATTTTCATCCCCCGATTCCATACCATTACACTGTTTATTATACTGGATGATAAGATATATAATTATACCTAACTTTAGTTTCAAACAAAAATAAATTGTACCATACATTTTGTCTACATAAAAAATAATACATGCCCTAATAACCAAACTTATCCTAACCACCCCATACTGACCACTCTGTAACTGACTGTTAACTATTTGCTGTGGGACAGTCAGACAGACAGACAGTGACAGAGACCTTCGGATAGAGACAGGTGAAAGTGAGAAAGTGAAATAAATAAACAACAACTAAATATTGTTATCTGATTTAATTTATTTGCATTAATTTAGTGTTTTGACACAATACTGATAATTACAGTTAAGCTACATATTCAATTATAAATTAAACATTAATATTGGCAGAGATATTTCCTTTTAAATTATGTGGCCTTTTAAATTATTTACCATATACTCTTACAAAAGAGCCATTTACTACTCAAAGATCCCCCAATTTCTATACCTTGCGTCAAAGACAAAGTATATTAGCATGAACAGAAAATGTATTTGGTCTTAAAAAAAAAAAGCTTTATCTCCCTTACATCAGACATGTTCAGGAACAATCCAAATTTGATTGTATCTGTGTACATAACTATCTAATCTGATTCAAAGTCTCATCATCATCCACTGTACTCACCTCAAAAAGTTCAAATTAACATTGATATCGTATATCATCCATTGTACTCACCTCAAAAAGTTCAAATTAACATTGATATTGTATATCATTCAAAATAATGAAGTACATTCACACATTCACAAAGATATATATGTAACATTTATATGTGTAAAACATTGAAACAGATGAACTATGCATGATTTTCATCTTCATGTAAAAATACTGGTAAAATAAGTCACAAAATGAATTTGTACCTTCGATGATGAAGCATAGCAAATTTCATAAAAAAAAGCTCATAAAAAGGATTTTGTAGAGAATACGTTTATATGTAAAAAAAATATGTGTGCAAAAGTTTGTTGAAGAGATTCTGTACGAAACAGACTAGAATGAATTCAAACTGACCATGCTTTGCTTTAATAAAAATTCTCAACTTGAACATGCAATCAACTTCTGACCCTTTGTAAAATTTATATAAATAAAACCTAAGCTCTTTCTCATCTTAAAATAACCAGCTTTCTTCAAAATGTTGCTTTATTATAAATCACCTTAACAAATAAACAACATGCTAAAGTAGAGCCAAGTATTCAATGCTTAGAATTTTTATGAAAACTGGACAAGAAGTATCATACCTGAAATTTCTTTGTCTTAAAACTGACCTTTCATTATTTGGATTTTTTTCTATGCTATTCTAATTTTTAAAAAATTTTCTCACAGAAATAATAAGGTAATTTCGTGACAAAAGAAAGATGGTCTAGGTATATTATGGAATAAGAAAAAAGAAGGACATATATCACAGATGTTTACTTACAAATAAATGTTAGAATATGACTACCTTTCAACACAAGTTGATCAGAAACAATAATAAAACCACTGTAACATTAAATAAACACCACCATAAAAAGCAGAGAAAAAAAGTCAAAGATGTCTCAGACTATGATGTTAATTAAATGTGCTTGTTCTCCTGCCTACTACCATTCTTACCAGTACAAATTTTTAAAAAAAAAAACCTAAAGTGAAATCAGCAATTACATTGCTCACCTCTCTAAACTGTTTATTAGTTTCTTGTAGCCATTGTAAAGTTATCATGCAGAAAATAAATTCTGACTAAGGTGGCGCTCTACAGTTTCATATTTAGCATAGGGTTAGAATTTTAAAGAAAAAGAATTTCCCCGGGTTTCCTCACTAGTTATACTGGCTATTTAAAAAAGACTTTGTATATCTTAGGTATTGTTCAAAGAACCTTTAATTCCTTTTATTTTGGTGTATGAT
>JAECUM010000769.1:0-28074 GCA_016617855.1 Megalonaias nervosa
CGTATCTATCTATGTATGTATGTATGTATGTATGTATGTATGTATGTATGTATGTATGTATGTATGTTCTCACAATGTTTGCATAATTTACGTTCGCATACTTGCTGTATTTATTATTTAAAAACCGTTTGGGCAAAATGTTTGAATTTATTTCACATTCCTCAACGCGTTCATAATCTGAAACAATTTTCAAACTAATTTTGCATCCATTGCACTTTGCTGTACCATAACAAGCTTTACATTCTGATTTTGTTCTCAAGTTATTGATTTTTCAAATAAGAAATAGAGTGGCATGTGGGACATCATTTCCCTTATTCATCTTTCATTACATTATATGTGTCTTAATACGGCATAGAAACGAGGCATATACATATTCCATACACAATCATCAGCAAGCCGTGTTAGGACACTTTAGGGTATTTGGTACATGTTTATTTTTTAAATCATTAAGTAGGCGTGGTACCGTCACCTGTGTATAGTCATACTGTTCCGATTTAAACGGGTTTTCTAGTGGATCACGAATGTATAAGGTTCGTCTTTTGCAAAGAGTCTTTTTGTGTTTATCTCTATGACGATGGGGACAATGGACCTCATTGAGAAGCGGGTCACGGCCGTCGTTGAAATGATCTTAGCTTACATAAAACGGTCTTATATTACGTAGATAACATCCATCTGAATGCGACAGTCCGTGTTATTTATGTGTATGATTAAAAATTGGGTGGGAGGACGAGGAATGTCTACATTAGATTTGTAAACAATTTATAGATGCATGCAGACTCGATGCAGTAAAGCTACTGTTCTATAAAGATGTTGAGAAATATTGTTTTTAATGTTCTTCGATATTTTTCTTTTCAAAGTAACCATTGACTCGATTACCCTCTGATTATCAATGAGCATTCCAAACATTATGCAAATCTGCAAGTCTGGCCAACATGGATGGTATTAGAAAAAGGGAAGATTTGGTTTCTCTTTTATCCACTACAATGTAACATAGTAGTGGGGTGATGAACAATAGGGTTTCAATGTCTTCATTTATTTTTACGTTGTTCGTGAGACAACTACTTTTTGGTATTAATCAAATATAAATTTCCATTATTTCCTCTACAATAAATGTTTTAGCCAAGTATTGTAGTTAGATCATCAATGTCACACGACACATTACTTTTACTAATGTATCAAGCTATCCAATCGCAGTTCCTTTACGTTTTTGAGGTCAAAGATTGCGTCTCCATATTCCACTACAATCTATGCACGTTTATACAAATGGAAGAGTCCATTTCATTTAACTGTGCCAACAAACAAAAACCTTCCTTGGAATAATATGTAATGAAAACACTATAGAAACCCAGCATTTGTACATTATCTGTCAGGTTCAATTTTGGCATTACTATATCATTCAATATTTAATAACATTGATCGATATATTGTATGAGCCTTGAGATATATATATATATATATATATATATATATATATATATATATATATATATATATATATATATATATATATATATATATATATATATATATATAGTAATCAACGAACATTTTACTTTAAATGAGAATCATTTGAAGATGTGCTTTCCATTTAATTATAACCTGTTTAAGAAGATTTAGTCACGTGATATTTACAAACATAGGCCTTTCATGAGTTTTTACGTAGTAAAGTCAGGTTTGTGATCGAGTGCACTCTGAATTCCGTCTATTAAAATCCATTATGCGTGGTATTAGCAGCTCTGTTTATGACTAGGTAAATACTTGTCGACAAGATATGTCATTAAATGCTCAAACATTCGAGTCGCTTAAGCTGCATTTCCTTGTCAATAATGGTTAGTGAAGATTATAACATTAATCGCTATGCGGTTCTCTCAATGACGCAAGTGAAAACTATTCCACTCCATTTTATACCAGTGCTAAAATAATATGACTAAACGGCGGGGGTGGGGGAGACGGAGATATGCATATCGTATGAGAGAGCAAGACTGTTTATTTTCACTCTCGCATGGTACGATGTAAAATAAAAAAAGATATATCGCGAGTGCGGCGCATAGAACTACGCAAGCAAACAGTTACGACCCAATTTCTGCAACCGTAAATGTTAATAGCCCTCACATTGTTAACCCAAATTATAGCTAGACAACGTTTGCGGTAAATGCCCACCGTCCTAGTGTCAACGTCAGGCAATTTCAGGGCAAATCTTTTTACAGGACAAGAATTAAATTTTACCTAAAATGTGTGACTGTGTCGATATAAAACAAGGCAATTATATTAGAACTTTAAATCTGTACGACTCTAGGTCTTACAATAAGTAAGGAAAGAAGTGACACCAAATATTTAGTTTAAATTATACAAAAACAATTGATTTCCCCATAAGACAAGTGAAAGCTTACAAAACACAGTATTGTGAATTAAATCCCAAATAATCCTAAATGTGCTATCATATGTTTAGAAGTATAGACTGTTCTGAATGAATTCCAATAGTCTTGAATATCCTGATGTGCCATAATGATACAATCTGTAATATCTTTTATTGAGTTCACAATAATCCCAAAGTAGGTGTTATAGCCCAAAAAGTCAATGACCACTTTGTAATTCCAATTAATAATTTGAATACAAAATTCCTTTCAAATTATATCTTAACACAGCTGCAAACTCTATTAATAGATTCACAAAGACTGATATGAAACAAAAATGAATATTTGGTTACCAAAATAGCCATTTATATACAATTACCCTCTTGTCTAGTCTGGAAAACACAAATTTGCGATTGAAAATTCCACGAAATGGCACAAAAGTTCGCTTCCAAAACCTTCTAAGCTCGTAAGCAAGGATAGGCCTTGATCTAAAATTTTAATAAATATCTTAAAAAACATAACCAAGGTCATGAAGGCAAAGATTCTATCCTCAATCATGGATAATAGTCAAGCACGCAAAATAAATTTAATATACATAACACGACGTAAAGACGAAGGATGACCTTGTTTTAATAGTATATAATTTTAGCGACAAAGGATGCAGTGACTACATAATGCAGAAATGGTATTATAAACATATTCGGCTGTAATTAGGATCCAAAGTGAAAGAAACACAGAGCAAACATAAGCATATTTGGTGAGTTTCCTAACCATTAGAAGAATAGTACCTTCATAATTATTACCAACTCTCCCTCCACAATTCCGTGCAATCGGTGTCGCTAAAGTAAGTTAACAAAAAATAGTCAAACATCATGGACCATTAGTGTTGTAAAGCAAATAACTGATAAACTTAATATTTTAGTCTTCGAGTATTTCACTGCTCTAATCTAATTGTGCCAATTATGAAAATGCGAATATATGATTTTAGTTTTCTTCCAATGGTTTTGTAGACCTTACGTTTTGTTTGTACACTGATGCGCTGCTCTCCCATCCATGTGCACTTAGTGCGCCAAAGGACATGCTTGATTTAGCAATTCTGGCATTGGTTTCATCATGGATGTGAACTGCCCGTGACGTTGTACTGCCGAGATAGAGGAATTTGCTCATTGCCTCGAGGGTTTGACAATTTATTGTGATGGTAAGCTGTACATAAGGTTTTCCTGATGCAGGTTGGTTCATCACCTCTGTCTTCTTGATACTAATTATGAGTCCGAAATTGTCATACGCTGAAGAGAAATAGCACATATTGTGTTGCATGTCAGACTCAGATTTGGCATTCAGGGAACAGTCGCCAGCAAGTAGGAGATCACGAACAGTCACTTCCTGTGAGTTCACCTTTGCCTGTAGTATTACCAGATTGAACAGCTTGCCATCAGCCTGGTATCTGATGTAGATAGTCACGGAAGGTATCAGTAACCACGGCAGAGAACATCATCCTGAAGAAAGCTGGGGGCCAAAACGCATCCCTGCCTGACTCCATTGGTGACTGGGAATGGTTCATATAACTCAACGTCATCCACAACACGAGCAAACATGCTACTATGGAATTGCCAAACCATCGCAATCAAATTCTCTGAGCAACTAAATTTTGCCATGACCTTCCGAAGGCCTCCACAGCTGACTGTTGCAAAGGCTTTTTTGTCAGGTCGATGAATATAGTATACAGGTTAGAATTCTGTTCCTGGAATTTCTCCTGGGGTTGACGAGCTGCAAAGATGTTGCCAGCTTTTGACAGCAAAGCAATGCCCCGATAGTTATCACATAACTGGTTGTTGTCTCTCCGCTTGTACAAGTGGAAGATGGATACATTCTTGTACATATGAGATGTAGCTCCTTAAGTCCACATTGATTCGGAGATTTCAATCAGTTTCTGTCCCATGTGCGAGCTTCCGGCTTTGTAAACTTTTGCTGGTATAGCATCTCCTCCTTTGACATTTGACAGCAGGTGGATAGCTTTCAGTTTCGGAAACCTCTGGATGATCAGCAAGTGATATGTTGATTTCCACTTGGGCAGTCGATTAATTGCCTCCTCGTTAATAGATGCATGTTAATGGTAGATGTTGTTAAAATGTTCAGCCAATCTTTGAGTATCTTTTCTTTGTCCGCGTGCAGCGTGTGACAGTCAACACTCAGTATTGGAGATGTTCCTGATGACTGTGGCCCGTAGATTGTCTTCAAAGCATCACAGAGGCAATTCATATAATTCCTATTTGCACAGGACTGAATCTCTTCTGCCTTTATTACTCAACCTTGAGTCTCTGAGTTTGCATTGTACATTCCTCCTGATCTTGTTGATGGCTGCCTTTGTAGATAATGAGGCGCTGTCTTGTCAGCATTCCTGTCATCTAACCAATTTTGAAACTTACTTGTGGTGGGACCGAGGGTTTTGGATGCAGTTGAGTAAAAGGAGTCCCTGTAGGATGCCCAGTTTTCCTCGACATTTTCGGAGCACACACACACACACACACACACACACACACACACACATACATACATATATGCTGGACAATACATACATACATACATACATATGTGCTGGACAATACGGTATAGAGCTATTTTCTTCCACGTTCCAGGTAATGTAGCTTACAATATACAAGCCGTAACAATTTCAGTTCCATGCATCCTCGGGACTTAACCCGGATCAGAAATTATAAATTAATATTAAGATCAGATAGATTAACAATGAAACTGACTTAATTATTAATGTATAAAATGCAAGTAATATTTTTCAATTAAAATAATTATTTAATTTATATTTTGTATTTCACACAAAAGCTAAGATGGGTACATTTTCTTTAAAATGCAAAAATGTTCGTTCAAAATCGCTTTCAGTACTTTTCGTACAGTATATGTACATGTAACCTGAGGCATGTACTAGTGATCAATGTTAAGGTACAATGTCTTGTCTGGTTCAGGAATATGCGGAAACCACAGCAAAGGACAAGTTTTATAAAAGTAACACAGCATCATAGTTCTGCATCACTGACAGATCAGTATAATAATTCTTCATGTACAATGCTTAAGCAAGCAAAATGAAACATAATAGAACTGCATATGCACTAGGACGAATTGAGTACAAAAAAGAAAGAATCCAATGTAATATGTGGGGGGAGGTACGTATTTCAACTTTTATTAAACCTTTGTAATCGTCAATTTCTGTCAATATTTGCTCCATTTATGATATTTATTTAACGCTTTTTGATGATGTCATAGGTGACATCTTCATTAACTTGACCAGTGTTAAAGTTCTCCTACTAACCCATAATTTGAAATTATCCATAATAATTTCATAAAAAGTATTGATATGACTAAAAGTATAAGATCTCATTAAAGGGGTAGGGACGTGGGAGACCAAAGCAGATACGCTCGTTTCTAGACTTTATTTCTTCATAAAATTCAACTGAATATTCAGATTTTTATTTATTAGAAACTACCCATATAAATCCTTGTGATAAATACCTGCTAAAATAAATGTTTAGGGAGTGTAGAAGCCTTGCTTCCTATTAAAATGAGTTCATCCTCTACACCCCATCACCAAGCATACAAGCGTTTATACAAGACGCAGAAGGGATGAGTGAGATCAAAGGGAACTCTATACCCTGAATTGCTTTATAATATAAAATACAAATTATCTATATAGACTAAACTTTCCAATAAAAATACTTTTTTCATGGCTTCATTCGTTCCTTTTTAAATACAATTACATCAGTATAACCCATATAAGCTGTAAAAGCCAAAACCTCACGCATAATGCCAATTCACTTTTTCCCAATAACGAATTGTATGCACCCATAGTTATGACAAGTACTGGCATTATGCTGCTGTTCGTCCCTCGATGTGTCTATAGGTAAGCATGTCCGTCCCAAATACATTGTAGCATAATAACACAATAACTATTAGATACAGACCAGCAAATTTAGTACACTTTATTATCGTTATTAGTAGATGGCCTGATTAAATTTTCAGTCTATCAAAACAATGTTTAAGACTCTTACATATTTTCAATCTTTTGTAACTATTTCTATAGAAACCTTGTCAGCTGAATTAAGCAAACATCACTTGAGGTAGACAAAATAAATTCAGTACTCACGTTTGCATTCAGCCCTAGATGAACTATTTCGATTCCCATTTCATGTTTGTGGTTTTTCAAATCTTTAATTCGTTGTCGAACATGTGAAAGGATATTTTCTTTTACAAAAGCCTTCTTAGTAGGATCAACTGAGGGAGACAAATAAAAGTTTGAATACGTGCTGGAAGTAGACATTTTGTTGTGTAGTAGAGCCATGTGTGTGTGTGTGTGTGTGTGTGTGTGTGTGTGTGTGTGTGTGTGTGTGCGCGCACATTACCCACATTAGGAGGAAAACCCCATGTTTACACACCAACATTAGGAGGACCTCTGACATTAGGAGGATATCCTCCTAATGCTTCCTCCTAATGTATGTGGAGTAACATGTGAAAATATTTAAATATTGGAATTTGTGTGATTTTTGAAGCGATATCGTAATACATTTTGGTCATATTGGTAAGGCCAAAATCTTAGAAGGATATGATAACAGGTAAATAAAGTGTGTAAAACAATATTTCCCAATGTTATAAGACATATCTTAGGAGGACCTGATTCAAATGTGTACCAATTGTCACTGGAAAGACTTGTTAAATATATCCCTAATAGCAAAAAGTATGTAATTAGTAATTTTCTAAGATTAATGCTAATTGCTTTATAAATGAGAGAATACACACCTAATTTGTGCAGTCCTCTCAACGTTGGTGTGTAAACATGTAGCACGATAAGTCCTCGCAATGTTGGTGTGTAAACAAGTTAACTATTGAAATAAAATATCTCGTGTTGATGTTTATACCAATGATACGATCTCTCAGCGTTGATGGTTAGTCAGTTCAGCACGTTATATCTGACACATATAGCTAGTTGTCTGCTGACCTGCCGTTAAACCCTGCACACATACATACATACATACATACCACCCTGCAAGTATGTAATATTTGTGGGTGTCATCTACCTTTAATAAAGTGTGAAGTTACAAGTTTGAGTTCGCAGGCTCATATATTTAATGATGCAGATGGTATTTAAAAGGTTTCGAAAGTCTTTATAAATGTTTCGGAAGCTTATGTAACTGCGCAAAGTGGACTGAAGTAATCTAAATATAATTAGACTTTGTGATAATACGCCGACCAGCAGTGCCGGATTAAACCCTGTGGAGGCCTCTAGGCAGTCGAAATCTCGGGGCCCCCTCGCAAATTATCTCCTAATACATCAAGATCAAATCAATTCAGTATTGCTGATCCGTTGTCGCGGGGCCCCTAGTCCGGTGCCTACTCTGCCTATTTGGTAATCCGGCACTGCCGACCAGTCTGCTAATGTCAGCGTTTTGCTGACAAAGTGCAAAATAACCATTGTAAGTGTCTATTATTTTTTACAGACAGCATGGATACTTTTTTCGACGTGGGTCGAGAGTGGCAGTACAATTATTGACAAAATAACATAATTTCAAGACCCGCTTCGGAAAAACCGTTCTGCAATACGCTGACCAAAACCGCTACACAAACCGATGCAATCTGACAGACTGTTTAAGGTCAGTTAAATGCACCATAACTTCCTTGTTGCTCGTTTTTATTGCAATTACATCCATCCATCTGTTAATTTCACACCTGACCAGATGCCAGGCATCAACTTACATTGTATCCACCAGGCAACTCTTCACGCAGAAGAACAAAGAAGATTTTGCAAAATTCCAATCTAATTTGTATTAGAACCACAGATAAAATGTATTCTTTCATGCCAATAATAATGATATTGTAGGTCTTCCTTTCGTATAAATGTTCATATTTTGAGCCAATGCTTGACCAAATAGTATCTAATCTTGCCGTGAATTTGGTTTATAAATGTAAGCAACAAAACACATTCTTTGTGTATTTAGGCTTTAATAGTTCCGATGACAGTAGTATTAAAACAAGCACGTACGTATGATTGTGATAATAGTGGCACGTGCACACAATTCATTTAAATGTTAAAGCAGTACCAGTCCTCATTGGCCTACACGTCACTTTAAGCAGATGTAAAAATAAACATTTAAAGGCTAGTGCTTAAACATTGTCTTTATAAAACATTTTCATTTCTTTGGCACGATTATGTGCATTTATTTTGAATCAAAAGGATAACTGGACGAATTACCTTAAGGTTCATGAAGTTCATTCAGTGATATGCAACTACATTCGTGGCAAGAAATTGTACACATGCTGTAAATGAGACCTAACATTAGTCGAATCTACCTTGAAGGTCACTACCATTATGATAGTATCTTTCTTCAACAATTAAATGTTTAGGAGTTTTGCATCAAACATGTAGAAGAAATCAACCTCTTTAAGGCGAACAATTGTTTCCAGAGGCTACTTGTTTAACTTGCCAGAGGTGGCTGTTTAAGAGGGGTTCTCTGGCCAGAGTTGACTGTTTAAGAGGGGTTCTACTGTATTAATCTATTTCGACGTAATACACAAGCAACACCAGTATGGAAACAAACTTATTTATTTTATACAGTAGAAACAAAGTTTAGACTACATGTAAATTAAGCACATTACCATTTTCAGTGCTGCCAATGAAGGCCAAGCAAACATTTACCTGGCATATGTCGGTTTATTAAGTAAAAGGAACCTAAATCATATTGCGGAAATATCTCATGTATTAGCTGACAAGACTATTTTGCACTGCAGTTTATCACTACAGGTAAGTTTTACAATAGAAATTGTGCAGATCACATTTTTACCCAATTTTAGTATTGAGTGTATTATTTTAAGATATTGAATTTGGAAGTCTCAAAATATATTAGGTTTATCTTCATCACATCAGAAACGACCTCAATATTATATAAAAGGTTTTGTAAAACTTACAGCGTTTTGTATTTACCCTCATTTCTTAAATAAATAGCATTTTCGCCACACCAAGAAAACAAATATTCTTGAGTTCCTTGATATAGACTGTAATATCTCGTGTTATTATACCCCTTCTATAATAGCATAAGGAGGGCCTATTGTTTTGCTGCGAACTATGACAATCTACAACTTTATTACCTGTAAGTCATAAATAGATGACATTTTCTATTTTAGACAATTACAGCAATGCTTAATTACACATTTTTCAAATTTTTGTTTTACACATTTTGACCAAAACGCGCTCATGGAAGATACTAAATTCTCTAGGCATACAGGTATGTTAATCTTCATCACCTGCTTAGAGTTTCAGCTCTTTGCAGCATTGTCTTTTCAAATGTTTACTATTTGTGGAGTGGAATACGAAAGGTTTAGACATTTATTTGGTAGAAACGTTTAGTACAGTTGAAAAAGACAATTTAGACATAAAATTGTTCAGGTGTATTGGTATGCAGATGAAGACGATTAGATTATATGTTCAGGCTGATAACAGCAATTTTACCTTTTGTTTTACACATTCTTTAACGGTTTTGACTTAGACCTTTTTCACATAAACAACTTTAGCATTTATGAGCAATAGTTACAGGAGGTAGTGAAATTTTGAATTGTAGTGTTAATATTAATGCTCATATGTAGATAACGTGATTAGATTGTGATGTAATTATATGAAAATTGTATCAATTGTGGACACATTTGAAAGGATTGGACGAATATTCATTTGGTCTGTAGTGGGTTCATGCTTGTTTCATAAGCTCAAATCTACAGGATTAGATATAGTACTAAAAAGGTATCATCAGTAAACAATATGAGATATTGGATTCATTGTTGTGACAAACGCTGTCTTTTTTAGCTTCCTTGTTGCAAGCACGTTCTCCACTTGAAACAAAAATAACAAGACATCGCCAGATTCAGCCTGCCAATATAGGATATTTTATCGTATCATCCTGGCACTCTTTCTTACGAGGCGCTCTCTCTGCCAGGAAACATATTTCAAATGCTGTCAAGAGTGCATCTTTTTATTCTTTTGTTCATATTTTCCTTGGTTTCTTTTCCTCTGGAGAGAGAAAGTAAATAGAGATAAAATAGATATATGACAATAATTAAATCATATTTTAATGGGAATAATAAAGACTCCATTATAAGAGTTCACCAAATTTTTAAATAAAGGGCTACTCAATAATACAGGTACCATATTCCCCGAACTTGTGAATCAGAAGTTTTAGTCTTAACGTCATTGCGTATGCTGGCCTCAGTACTGTTTTCTTCCCTTTAGCATATTCCATCTCCATGATATTAGTTTCCTTTCAGAACGTTATACTTGGCATTTTATTATTCTTATATGGTTTACAAATGTTATCTGTAGTAAGTTAGTTCAGTAATGAAGATGTAAAATACACAGTTGGATTAACTTGACTGATATTCAGAACTGAACTACTTTATTATTATTATTATTATTATTATTATTATTATTATTATTATTATTGTTGTTGTTGTTGATCGGGAAACTTTATTTATTTATAACCGTTACCATTTTCTCTTTTTACCTTCAACTGTTTGGTTTCGTATCGCTGGTCGATACGAAACCTTTTACCACTTTTAAATGATGAAAGATATAACCTTTTGTATGGCGCTAAATAGCCTCATAGTGCTGGTGCGCCGTAAAAATTCAACTAACCAACCAACCAGCCAATTATTATTATTATTATTATTATTATTATTATTATTATTATTATTATTATAAGAATCGTGATGTTGCTAGTATATTGCTATGGGTTTGGATCCCTTAATAAACTCCTCCTTGATACACTTGCTCCAAACATGCATGGTTTGGTTTGGTTTGACGGTTTACATCACAGCAACACAAATAGATTATTGTGTACTGAGGCAAATGGAGTTACCCGAGGACACATCACGGCAGCCATCCGGTGCTGATATGATGGCAGGATTCTAGCCTGCACAGTTATATTTATAAATACACGTATAGTTACATTTGTTACGTTTGTATGCATAGTGGTAATAAAACTGATTTTAGAAATAAAATGAATATTAACTTCAAAATCTGCGAGGTTGAGTGAAATATCTCGGTTTAGACATTCATCTCAGACAGCTTCTGTTGAGTTCATGAAAACACACTGGACTCTTTTGTTAAAACTAAATTAAAACTTCAATTCTCTGATTATGTAGATACATTTTATTCGCATTTAATTAAAGATTTGGTTTCAAAAAGATCAGATGCTGTATTTATTGATTGTACCCAAAGTAAATGAAAATAAATTTGTCACATGCATTTTTATTTTTTAAAAATTTCCTCAACATTGAAACTTAACATATGCGGCATCTGCAAATCGGTAAAAGGCATTGCTTATGCATTTAGTTCCATTCCCTTAAAAACGGGATTACGTCAGTTATTTAACAAGAGTCCCAGGTGGGCCTGAGAGGTCTTGCCTGATTGAAAAACTACATCAAAAAGCCAGTTCTTTCCTTATATACATCTCCAAGAGTCTATTACGACTATATTTTGCAATATACCCTACTTGACATACCTTACTATTCCATCTAATATTTCACAATTCTTACTCATGTACACGTCTACTTGACTTTAACTAGCCCGAGTGGCCGAGTGATCTAAAGCGCTCTCCGTTACGGATCACTGCCATCTCACCTCTGTCTGTGTGGGTTCGAGTCTCGGATTCGGCCAATGTGGGTATGTGAGAAAGCTTGCCAGTAGCTTCTCGTGGGTCGGTGGTTCAACACACATATTTACAGATCCTATGCAATCTACGTGACATGATTGAAACAAAAATTAGATACAGTCATGCACCAAAAGTAAAAAAAAAAAATATAGATATACATAACACCTCCCCTCATAAACGAATTGAAAGATGCCTTATGAAGGACACAAAATATATAAAACAAAGGACTACAGTACAAAGCTACGTGAAAGTACATCTGCAATCAGATTCCCTTTTCCCTTGCTGCGCCTAATGCCGAAGTTATATTCCTGCAAGAGCAAACCTTAACGTTAACAGGATGACAGTGACCCTGTTCTATATTGTTTCCTAAAATGTAATGCAAGCTCGGTAAAATCTCACTTTTAGTCAAATTAATTGTCAAATTTGTCTCATACAATCGAATAAAGAGTTTCCAGGTGGTCTTTCAAGGTGTCACTGTAAATAATGATTGATGTCTTCTCTGTATGCATCAAAGCCATCTACATGAGATGCAACATGTTCATTAAACGCTCGAATGTTGAGAGAAAATTTTTCATACCGAAAGGTATCACTTTATATTGGTAAAGTCCACGCGGGAGATATAAATGCCGACATTTCGTTTGCTCTTCCGTAAGTGGAATTTGCCAAAATCCTCATTACACCTCGAAATTAGTGACATATTTTTCATTTCCAATTTTGTCAATGCGGTCATCGTTTGTTGGTATTGCAAATGAATCTGTTTTGGTGACACTGTTCAATGTTCTGTAGTCAGTGCACATAGTTAAAGTATTTTCTGGTTTTGGCACTAGTATGCATGGCGAACTCACATTACTTTGCTTGGTTCAATAAAATCATTCTGAAACAAATATTCAATTTCTTTTCTCAAACATTTCTGCTTGAGAGGATTCATCATGTGAAGATGCTATTTCACATGCGTAGAATCTACAATTTCAACATCACAGTAGATTTGATTAGAGCGTGTTGGAACATCTGGAAATAAGCGCACATATTCACGTATCATCTGTTTAAACCCATTCCTTTCTTGTGTATGTAGATGCGAAAGTTTCTGGTCCGGATTATTTCAAATATTGGAATTCCGAAGACTAGTTACACCAAAGTCACTACAGTCTGATTGCAAGACATCGTTTAAAACCACACTGTGTGGGACAGGTACAACTAAATTGATAGACTGATTAACAGGACTATCTCTATCTACATACTCCTTTAATATGTGTATATAGCAGATTTGTATATGTCCCGCCTCCCAGGATTGTTGATAATATAATTTAAGTAACTTTCTTTCTAACTGTAGAAAGAGCATAATACCTACCCCAAAGAGGATTTTGAGATATGGGCAAACTTAGAGACATAATAAAGAAGATTAAGCTCTGAACCATCGGTAGAAAGAGGTTTCTCCTTAAAAAATTCAATGATCTACTGACAGGATGGCCAAAAACAAGTTCAAAAGGACTTAAACTTAATGATTCTTGAACTGATCCCCAGTGTGAAGTCTTATTGACTCCTAAATAACCATTGAATTGAGTTTCATTGGCTAGACTAAGACTTTCCTGTCTATACAACTTTTAAAGCTAATACTAATCTATGGTCTTACACAAAGTAACTGAAAAAAGCAAGAACCAGTAAGTTTTGTAAAATTTAATAACTAATTTATATCCCTAGAATACAAAGTGTATAGTTAAAGAACTTACGGTAATGCGAATTAAATCCCAAATAGTGCTAATAGTGTTATCACAAGTTCAAATGTATGATGTTCTAACTGAATTCCAGTGGTATTCCAAATAATTTTCAATATTGAATTTGTTGATGTGCGTGAAGTCTCTAATTTGCTAATGAGCCAGTTCTCTTTAGTGCGACGATGTGCTAACAGTCTTTTGATCTATCCAAACATGTTCTTGTCTGAATTCCCCAATATTCTAAATTAATGTTCCAGTCCAAGAATATTACTGATGAGCACTTTGTAATTCTGTTGAATAACAATCTGAATGAATAATTCCACCCAAATGAAATACTGAAAATAACAATAATACTTATTCTGCATCAGGCGTGAATGCAAGAATGAGTAATTTCTCGAGTAAACAAGATTATATAAAAAAAATCTAAAACAAAAAAAAAACAAAACAGAACCAGTATGAGGGTCAAAAGTTCATTTCTAGAAGATTTTTAAGTTGTCAACAAGGTAAGGGTTATTACTAAATTATAATAAAGAACATGGAAAACATTAGGTAGACCAGGTTTTTGTGGGGGAATTCCAATGTCATAGACCCAGAGAAAAAATAAACATGTTTACTTAATAATTATCTGAATAATTAATCTTAAGTCATCGGAAAATATTAGCTATGTATTATGTTGTTTACAAAATAAATGTTACTGGGCAGGTACAACATGGACTTGATTTTCGACAAGGTCAGGTACCTAATACAAATGTTTATAACATAAAATCATTAAGAAAACCAATAAACAATACAAATTAAATATACAGAACTTTGTTCACTGACCACTCGTCATCGCCACCAGCAGGTACCTCAGGTGGTCGCCATTTGCTCATAAGGACCCAATTCTTAACAAAATAACAGTCTTATACATGTATGGTTTAAGTTTCGCTAATAGTCCTCTGAAACAAATGGGAGATAACATGATCTTGTTCCTGTTAGACAACTAGTGATTGTCTTTTATCACCCTGATTAGAATCAAGAGAATGAGTAGTAAAAAGAGGATTAATATGATTAATACCTGGAGCAAAGGTGACCTTGTCAAAATAATGACCAGGGGTTTCAGTTTTAATAGGATCAAATTTTGGGTCCAAATTAAACTTATCAGTTACAAATGGATTAACCACTACCTTTTCTCCGGCTAAGTCATTGCCTAGCAATAAATGAACACCCTCAGTGGGCAAAGAAGTCATCGCTCCGACAGTCGCAGGTCCTGAACTCAGTCTGATGACAGTCCCTGAATAATAACACTTTCATTAGAAAAAGACTTCACAACAATGGCAAATTACCTAATAGTAAAAGACTCTGGGAAGTTCATGTGTCCCTTAATATTTTAATAGGGATAGGATTGGCGGAATCACCAATAAGTGATATAGAACCTTTCGAAATGAATGGTTCATAATTCTCCATAATAAAATCAGACTTGGGTTTGTTTGACCCAACAAATGTATTGCTTCCAATACATAGCAATGACCTTGACCTCCTAGAAATAAGATCATTTGTAATAGCTCTGTCTTAATTTTTTGTTAATGTTTTAATGTGTAGCAATCAGACACAGAGAGCCTTGATGTCTAACAATAAGTATTTTTGATCAGACTTATCAGAAGTTTGATTCCGATAAGTTGTGCTATATTGAGATTTGGAAGTACTCGTATGAGATTGAAATGGATATTTACAAGTTCTAATTCTTTAAATTTCAGTTGCATTTCCCTGCCTTTCCTGTCTTCGTTTTCCCTTTGCATCTCTCTTTATTCTTTCTGCATTTGCATCTGCATTTGCCTCTCTGCTTTTTAAAGTTAAAGCTCTCTTAGCTGTATTTCTATCTTTTTTAAATTTCAATTCTATTGCTATTATTTCAGAGCCAGATATAGATTTACTAATGAAACTCAAAGTACTTGTATTAAACATTTTTGTTCCTATCAAATACTGCACACAATTTTTATTAATTTCTTGCTTTAACAAAGATGGTTTTACGTTCGAAATTGAATAGTTGCTGGCTCCAGCAACTCATCTTTCCTTAAACACTCCAAATCCTCCAGGGTCGAATTGGGTAAACAGAACTTACCATCCTAGACGACATTGTGAAGTCTGGTTGGTGTCACTCTGTGAAACCATAACACCAGGGACAAAGAAATTCCGAAAGGAAAGAAGTTAAATTTCAGAAATAAATTTTAACTTATCTGAAATTCATATCCTGAAGGAGCCCCAATAACTGTTACAACTATATGGTCATAAACTAAGTAACAGAATGAAACGAAACAAACAAGTTTTGTAAAACGGAACAAATAATTTAATTATGAAAGTTATAAAATAAAACATGAAGAGGAAAGTACAGCATTATGAATTAAATCCAAATTAATTCCAAATGTTCTATCACAAGTCCTAAAAATCGAATATTCTTGTTAAAGGAAATTCGCTCGAAAAGATGCTAATGTATTTAATTTATAATGTTATCCTTCTTAAATTTATCTGGCTTATGTTCATACTGCCTTGGAAGTAATCGAATTAAAAATTAATAACAAAATCCTAAATAATTACTATTTAGAAGTATACAGTTGTACATAATTTTAAAGTTCTACTGTGTTCGACAGATGGAATTTTGAACAGTGATGTCTGTTGATGGAAACATGTAAATGCTTGCTTATTATATCGGACGATAATTATCTGAAACCATTAGCAGCAGAGAGGCTGAACCCTACAAAGTTTTTAGGAGGGTCCGTTTGCAAAATTAAGGGTTCCTATAAAAGCTGAGAACAAAAGTCAACAACGTCAAAGCGAAACCTCTAACCGAACATATTTCCATACGTCGGGAAAACAGACCGCAATAACGAAATCATCCGTGTTAGCTCGTTTTTGTTTCTCCCCATTGACGTATTTTTTTAATTTTTTTTTTCATCATTTAGGCGTGTAGTTTGCGCGTCGCACACACACTCGTTGTGGTTCAGCCTCTCTGCTGCTATGTTTTTCAGTCAAAAATTTCATCGAGACCTATACGATATCGCGAATAAGGATCATGTAAATTTATTGTGATAAATCCGTGTGTGGTAGCTTGCGCTTTTGAGAAGAAAGTTTTGAATTTAATCATATCCATATCCCCTGAACACCAAGTCTGATGAATGTTTCGCAGAGTATGTGTACCGACTCCATTAAACACAACCAGAAGATTGCAGTTATCTCTGATCACTTTAGGTATTTGTGTATATCGCTGAGTAACATATATAATATCAGTGTTTTTGTGTCTACCTCGTGAGAATATCCTAGCTGGGTTTGTTTGCCTGTCCAGCATAACATCATCGTATACTACGAGATTATTAATACGTCCATCGAGATCATCCACAGATGGAGCTTCATCAATATCGGTGATAAAATCAACAATATCATTATCATCATCCAATGACTCCGTCGTCGCCAACGACTTTGCTTCTTCATTAAAATCTTTAATCACATCGTAGCATCGCTGATCATCTACGGATGGCGCAACCAAATACAACTTAACCCACTTTAGCCATCTCATTATCAGATTAAGCAATAATTGCGTCTTACCAGACCCAGATGGACCTATTATGATTGTTCTGATAGAATTTGGTAATGCTGCATGATGCTTGAGTGGCTCTTGCTTTCGTGTCGCTGAGAAATCAATGACATAAATAATACGAATTTATATTTTTTTATCGATGCAGAGAATCCACCCCCACCAGTAGATTAACGACAACGATAACACAATATAGCCAGCGTGCACTTACATGCAAGTGTGTGAAATGTGGTACAAGCAAATACAAATTTATTTCGTCGATGACGAAGTCATTGTTGATGACATGAAGTGATATCGCTACTTCGCTGGGAAAATTACCAGGAACTCCGTGGGCCAAATGCCCAGGAGAAAAACATCTTCTTGGATATAATTATTGTGGTCCTGGAACCCGACTTGATATCCGACTTGACGAACGAAAACAACCAAGACCTGGAGAGTATCCAATAAACGCAATTGATCAAGCGTGTCACGTTCATGATGTTGCGTATAAGAACAAAGATTTACAACAACGGCACCTCGCAGATGTGCAGTTGATTCAAGCGCTGAATTTTATAAAAAGTAAATCTCTCAGGGATAAACTTGCTAGCTTCCTAGTAAAATCTGCGATGAAAGGTAAACTAGTTTTAGGGGTCGGTAATTAATCATAGATAACTATAATAATGGAATCGGTTTATTATAGTCCAAGGGGATATTGGAGGGGCAAAGCAGCTATTAGTAAACTTGCTGAAGCAGCAAAAGTCTCACGTGCTGTTGCTGCAGCGTGGTTAGCACGACAGGCAATATGGAAAATCTATCTACGTCCGCCTAAAAGAATTCAACAAGCACATTTTGATGTCAGTACTCCCAATGAAGTTCACCAAGCAGATATTTTGTTTTTACCACAAGATACTATTAAAACACTTAGACGTCGATCACGCACATACAAATACGCGTTAACTGTTGTTCACGTTGCAAGTAGGTATAAAGAAGCAGAACCATTATCAACTAAAACAGCATCTGAAGTTGCATCTGCGTTTGAACGAATTTATCAACGAGGACCCTTGCAATGGCCACAACAATTACAGGTTGATCCTGGCAAAGAATTTCTTCGTGCAGTATCGTCGTTGATGAAGCAACATAATGTCAAAATCAGACGAGGACATACCGCAATTCATCGCGATCAGGCAATCGTTGAACGAGTTAATCGAACACTTCCTGAGAGATTATTTGGAAACCAGTGTGCAAAGGAAATAGTTCAGGCAGATACGAGATCTCGAGAATTGGTTGCGAAATTACTAGGAGTGATAGCTGCGTTAAATAATGAAATTACTCGTGGAACTTCCATGAAACCCACCGTCGCGATTACAAAAAATAATATATACCTGTACAATGCCGTGATTTTTCAAAACAATCAGTGTTAGGTAATGTGACTGTCAGATATTTATATGAACCCGGTGAACTTGAAGGGGGTAGAAAAAGAGCAACTCATTCTATCTGGAGTGTGACCACACATAAAATTTCCAGCGCGGTAAGATCCACGGGTAGACCTGCAATCTACAGACTAGATTCAACTGCTCCTCAACGTGGATTTGTACGTGAACAATTACAAGTAATTCCTGAAGACACATAATTACCACCGCGTTCACTTCTGTAAACTGGCGTCCCTACGTCGATTGCATTCAAGACAGGTCAGCATCACATTTTCGCGTGTGTGACCAAGACTACTATTAATTCTGTCCACGGTAAATTGTCTTAGATTATTATTCGAATACTGCCACAACATATTACAGTTACAACTTGTACAGTGATTATTCTGTCGTTGTTTCAGTGTCATGATAAATTCAACGTCGAGATCAAAATCGCGGTTATTTTTTTTGTCGGATTGTCGATACCCAGATAATTTTTTCTTGATGACGATGAAGTTGTTATTTACATCATCAGTGATTTCTTTGGTTATTGTGCAATCCTTAATAACCCTGTGCAACTGAGATATTTTTCTAACTCGAGATACTGCGAGATAAACTAAATTTGACCATACGATCCGATCATCAATAATCCAAATATTTGTGTCAGAAATAGTCAATCCTTGTGATGAATAGCGTATCCTAACGTCCATGGAGATTTATCCATCGTTAACGCGCTCGTAACAACACTGACAGGAACTGCGACAATATCATTAAGTACAAGTTTTTGTTTCTCATTATTTCCTGGAATTTCAACTTCGATATTTTGTTTTCGTGTATCTGCTGGGCGATAACACAATGGTACAGGTACATTTGAAAACTTTTCTTTGTGTTTAGATAATATTTTTTCTTGCAGTATATCTCTGACTATCTTTCTACTTGCAACTATCAAATCAACTGGGTTCCATAAATTCCAGAAATCATTCACGGGAGTTTCTGCAATTACTCCACGCATTATTTCGCACTGTATTCTGTCTGGCTGCAGTCTGATTAACTTTTTAAATTCTTTCAGAGGTTCATCAATACCTCTATGATCATTTATTTCTTCGTAATAATCTACAAAGTTGCATAACCATTCGTGTGGAGATTGTCCAACAAAAGGTGGTGGGTGACCATGATCGCCACACATTATCACATCCGTATTCTTTGATAACAGCCACGTAAGAAACATTTTTGATACTTCCAACGACACCGTATAAATTTTATCCCAGATAACAATTCCAGGAACATATTTCTCACCCATCCGCGATGGAGTCTATGGGTCTCCGCACCATGGGAAAAAACTATGATACGTCTGTGATTTTACCCCTCGTTCGTTCATTTCTTTGGCGAATCTGTGTGTGGGCGTCAGCACAATCATATCTGTGTTTCTAAATAATTCAATCACGCGTGTTGTTTTACCAGAACCACCACACCCATTAAGATAAACGGTTTTATGCCTGGCTACAGGATCATACACAAATGGCGCTGTCGATGCTGGTATTTGATTGTTATTCTTGTAATACTTTTCTGCAATTTCAACGTCGGCAGATTCAGAATAACTAAATATGTTCTCGCGTTTTAATCTCCATGATCCCCATTCACCAGTGCCAAGTAATCCATGTAGCTCGTCCAAATATTTTTTATTTATATAAAATGAATCTGTGGCAACTCTAACCGCGGTATCAACAAATCTGTTTATCATCGATAGCAAATTTATTGAAACGTACGCAAGCATCGAAGATCTTAAATGAGTAAATTGCGGAGACTCGCCATCGGTGTAACTCACAATTGTACCTAATTTAGTTCCGTTCTACAACCAAGCATCATTTCGGTTCACAAACGTACCTTTCTCCGTTGTATCAGCAATTATAAAATCGAGTTCTGCATCGTCCATGATCAACCTGGTACACGTTCGTTTATGATCATACGCACCACCTTGAGTAAACTTACCGATTATTTTTCTGCCGAGATATTTTGCAACTTTCTCATTATTTTCTTTGCTGTACCCGGATACAACATCGACGAGTTTAACAACTTCATCCTCGTCAAGATTAGGAAATTCTTCCCTGATATCACTTTCTACATCGAATTTATCTGGTTCTGGCAACCAAACTTGTTTCTGCAGCCGATACGATATTATCGCGACACTTACTTTCAACGATATCAAACTTTTTACATCAAGCATGTATCGTAAGAACACAATAGGAGCCCGGTGTTTTTCTGAGAAATGTCTTCCAAACCACACATAAACAATCGGATGAAGATCTCGTGCAAATTCAAATGAACCCACGCAGGCGAATCCAGTCAGATCAAAATCTGGTAAAGGTCCATTTATCGCAACTCTTGTCATCTCGTGACGTGGATGACCAAATCTTTTAAAGTATTCAGAACACTCTCCGTATCCAAGAAAACTTCCAGGATAACACGCAACCATATCAACTGATATAACGTCGCTGTGATCGTATCTAGTATTCCATAATACGCCATATCCGTATTCGACGCAGCTTAGCTGCACATTTTCGAGAAATTCCGATCTTGTAAATCACCATGAATTTTTCTCCTGAGTAAAGTGAGCAACAACTGATGGAACGGTAAAACAGTTATTTAGTAATTGTTCGACAGTGATTTCATCACCGTTCGTGTATTTCAACGCAAGATTTTTCATTTCTTCGTGGAGAGATTCTGCACGATAAATTTTTCCGCTAGGCGCACAAACTGATCGTAATTTCAATCATCGGAACTTCGAAACAACCAAACAGATACAGGGTCACTCTTACTGATATTGTTGACAAAATCAAATATAACGCCACGTAAAAAATGTAACTGTTCTGTTTCGATAAAAATATCATCATTGAAGGCGTCCATGCATGCGCGATATGATCAATGATTGTTATCGGAGCTCCATTTTTTGTGTATTTCGGCGCGTATAAAATCTCTCCGGTGAGCGTTTCACCGTAATCGGAAATCTTAATATTTTTTCTAACTCAGCAACGGCGCTGATAGACGCTCCGGTATCTTTAACTCGCTCCGCCCACGTGTTTATTTTATCACGTCAATGATCCGTTAAATCGTTTCCAGGTACTGCTGCTGCGAAATGTTCTGTGATTTGCTCAGCTACAAAAATTATCCCCGACAATGACTTTGTAGTTGTTGATAACAGTTTCATCGTTGCAAGATCATCAACGCTAGGTTTATCATTTAACGGATATAACGCATAAACAACTGCAGTTACAGGATACACTCGTTCATAATATGGTTTGTCAATACCAGTCAGCGTCCCTGGTTTGGAATTTTTATTCAACGTGACGATGCTACTTCCAACGGTCACGCGGACAGGGTCACGCTTGTCACGGATAATCCAAACGTCGTCGTCTGTCTGTATAATAAATTTTATTAGAATAATATATCGCCGATCATCGAGGTAGTTAATAATTTTCCTTCATCGCTCGTCATTCATTCTACCATCGATTTCTCCTTCCAGCAATATGATTCTGAATGTTGACTACGTATGAACTGCACCATCGTTGCTAATTCCTTCTTGGCTTCGTTGATACGATCAGTTATATCTTTATTCATCAGCGCCAGGTCTTGCATCGAAAAACTAAATTTTGGTTTCCCGACGACTAAGTCATTGAGTTTGTCAAGATCAAATCTAACTCTAGAAGGTTTAATTGCGGATAATCTCGTGAATTCCTCCATGTTATAATTAAGGCAAATATGAGTTTAATATAGAAGCAAACAATCAATGTAGATAGCTTATGATAGGATTTACAACTCCGTGTAACCAAGCATGCGTAAATCAATTCTGTGGTTACCATATGCAAAGTTTTCAGCGTGGAAGTTTAGGACCAAAACTATGTTTGAAATGTCGTGTTGGGGTCAGAGGAAAAACGCAGTTTTCTGTGCAATGTGGTGGTAAAAGATACAGAGAGCTGAAACGATATTATGATAAAAATTAATACCGATGGCGTCAAATTTCCCATAACAAGCGTTGAAGACTATCTCGCCAGATCTTCACCTCAACAATAAAATAATAATTTAGACAAATAATATTATTATACAAATGAAGCAAAATGAATTTGGGAAGCATCCCACCATAACCAATTATGAAACATCTCGTGATGATGTCATCAGGAACTGTCGACTATAAAACCAGTCGGTGTTGTCACTAATACTGGTTATCTCGTGTTTACTGTTGGGAAAAACATTATTACTCACACAGATTCGTGTTCGAATGTTTTCATTGAGTAATCAAAGATGGACTTGTAATCGATCATATTGATGGGGCTCCAAAAAATAATTCTTTATCGAATTTGCAAGCTATTACACAGAGTCAGAATACTGCACGCGGTGGTACTGGGAAATATAGTAAGTTTCCGAAAGTTGTTAAATCCGTGAACACGGAGACTGGCGAAGAAATAATATTTCAATCAATGAATTCAGCTGAAAAATATTTTGATATTTGCATTCCTTCAGTACAACGTGTCGCAGATAATATAACTAAATCGGCTTATTCAAGAAAATTTAACCAAAAAGTATCATTTTCATATGTTCCTATGCATTAGATGACGAAGGAAGATATCTCCGTTAAGCAACGACTTCTCTGCTAGAGTAATTAAGCAGTTGCCCCACTTGCAAATGCGTAATATTATGTGACTGTGCCTCGATTGTTGTTTTGTTTTACTGTTTCTCATAACAGGACAAAATACAGGTAAGTTATTTTTAGCTTTTAAATGTAAAGACAGGTAGCATAGATGTATATACAGACCTATATGTATTTTATAATCTCGCGAATGACATCTTATGCAGAAAATGTATGTGTGATTATCGAATGCAGATATTTTATACAGTATAGTATGTTTGGAAATTGAAATAAACCCACGCTACAGTTTACAATAATTGTGATTTTATTCAGTATAACTGAACGCACATGTAGGTTGTCGTCTGCTAGTACAGGTAAATATAAATCACGCGCCGCTTGCGTGTGTACAAATCCAGGTCTAAAAGTATACAGACCTACATGTATTCTATATCCCGAATGACATCAGGTAGAAATGTGTATAATAAATATTATTATTCTGATTCTGATTCAGAAAATATTTTTTTAAGCAAATATTTATTATATAATGAATTACGAAAATATTCATGCAATTATTTCTGAGATTAAAAAGTTAAATGACGAAGATATAGAATTATCAGAACAGTTGGACCCTGATAAAGTCATAAATGATTTTGAAGCGCTACAAGAACGGAAATATGATGGAAGATATACACTAGCAGCCGAGTATCGATTCATTAAGTTATTCCAACAGGCCTTGAGACAGTCTCTACTTTATGTCGATGATAAAGATATTCAAAAACTTCTGTCACTTGCAAATTTGATCGAAAATATTAAGTTATAATTATCACACGAATGCGAAACAAAAATGATTATAAGTTCACGTATGAGACAGTTGAAGAACTTTATGTGCAGTGACAACGTCGCTACTAACGAGGTCATTGAAAGCGCTGTCACCAGTAACTGTGGTAGCGAATAGTTATATACTTAATTTTACCTGTGTACGGTAAGAATACCGGTAGCCGTGGGGTTAAGGCGTCCGCGTATGGATCCACCAGTGGAAACTCTCCATATGTTCGAGTCTCGAAAAATGTTAAAGATATATTATCTTGCATTCGGCGTCAGATGCTATTATAATTGGGGGCACCTGCGAGCAGTTGATGATGATATATACTTATGTATGAGTGATGTAAGATTGTAAAAAAAAAAACTAATTCCAGGTGTAACTCGCACGGCACCCCCGAACCTCAAAACGCCTGGGGTTAGCCAAGGGGGTGTTATACCCCTATCGCTCTTAGCCATCCAACAATTACAATGAGAAAGAAAAATTACAATTATAGTGAGAAAGAAATATAACAATTACCCCGAAGATATATATCGGACGTCATTAAACCTGCTCGACAGGTACTCTCTTTTGCAATTTTTTTATTTACTTATTTTTATTCTGATTATAATATATTTACGCAGAATAGTAATTATTTTTATGCTGACATGCAGAAACATATTATAATATTTATTTTGATTCTGATTCAGATTCTGATAATAATATTTTTTCAGATTATATTCTGACATATTATATTTATTTTTTATTTTTATTTTTTAATCTGATTCAGATTCAGATTATGTTTTGACATATTATATTTATTTTTCTTCTGATTATAATATTTATTCAGATTATATTCTGACATATTATATTTATTTTTTATTCTTATTTTCAGATTCAGATTATATTCTGACATGTTATATTTATTTTTTATTTTTTTTTTTTTATTCTGATCCAGATTCTAATTAATAGTATTTATTCTGATTATAACATGCAGAAACAGGTTATAATATTTATTCAGATTCAGATTCTGATAATAATATTTATTCTGATTCATGATTATAATATTTATTCTGATTCAGATTCAGATTCTGATAATAATATTTATTCTGATTCAGATTCTGATAATAATATTTATTCAGATTCAGATTCTGATAATAATATTTATTCTGATTCAGATTCAGATTCAGAGTCTATTCTGATTCAAATTCAGATTATTTTTTTTTAATTCAGAAGTTTTTACCACATCGATGACATCATCGATAATCTTTTTACGAATTTTGTTTAGACAATAATAACACACCATCATTTGTTGTGTATGGTTTAGTTTTTCTATCTCTGCAATTATTCCCGATGATTTCGTCGATGATTGCATCATCGATTATATTTATTCGTGTAATTTTAATTCGTTGACGATCTTGGAGTTCTGTGAGCGTACATACAAACTTATTGCTAGAACTTCCTGACGTAGATCAAGCAAGTGTCCGGCTTGGTCAGTAAGTCTAAAATGTATCCGTGACAATAGTGGATTATGACATCGCAGATAAACCGGATTCACGGGTACTGACACAATTAAAACCCCGGGGGGTACTTCGGGGGTAAATGAGTACAAAATATATCCTTGTTGTGCCAGAGTGGATTTTTCAACGTCTACGAGATAACTTCCATTGATGGCGTCACACACGAAACTAACTGCGATCGTCGATGTGATGTTTACAACACATGGTGATACATGACGACCTCCAGCATGGGGATCATTGTTATGTCGGAGAATATTCGTTGGTGGAGATATTTTTCTCCACGCGTCTGCGATCTTTGGAGAGTATTCATCGATTATATCAATAACTGATTTTCTAAAAAATATCAGAGTTATATTCCGGTATTACAAATGTTAGTAATTGTTCTTCGGTTATTTTAAAATGATCGAGAAATAATTGTTTTTGATTTATTTTTTGGTATGGATAAACGGGTGGAGTAATTACACTTTTGGTAATCACTGTTTCGACGATGATTTTATTTAAATATTCAAGGTCTGATGCAACTTGGTTTAAATGTTGCATAGTTTCAATGATCTGTTGCTTTATATCATGATTGTAATAGTGTATTATACTCGAAAAGAAATTTCGCAGGTTATCGCTTTCTCGCTTGTGTTCGGATTTAATATTATTAGAATAAAAATTATAAATATCATCGTTGAGAACCAAATTTTTATCGCTGTCAAGAATGAAAATTGGAGTAGTGAATTCAGGAAGTTTTTCACCGGTAGATGCGGTGAAAGTGTTTACTTTAATCGCCGTAAATCCTCTCATCCATGGAAATCCTCTTTGATATATTGGAAATTTTAAAAATATTCTTTTATCCGAAACATAATCAGCTCGTTTAGGTTCTGGAGGTCCTTGATAAACCGGTGGACTTCTGGCCATCCTAATACAGTTCTGATCGATAATTGATATATATCAACGGAGTAATCCGGCGTTGATATTTCTATCGCGGCTGATAATGTTGGTTCATGAACAGTAATAGCGATTTTAGATTCTCGCCCTGTTATAGATTTAATCCTACGTTGGAATTCATCGTTGATCTGTTCTATTTGATAACTGCCCGTAGGAATACCTACAACTTGCCAATCTGGAGTTCCATCAGGTTTATTTTTATAAGACAAAACTAACGAGTTATTTGCGAGTAACCCATCGAATGACTTTGATCTTATATTTGTCCAACTGTGATATACTCGCAATTGTGCTAATGCGATTTTTTTCGCTGGAATTGCCGTTGGAAAAACAGTATCGAATTCAGGATTAGTTGAACTCGTTGATATCATCGTAGTTGTTGACGGTGTTGTATTAGCGACGATTTGTTGGAGGAGTTCTTTCGGCGTCGACGATGGCGTTGCCATTGTTGTTATTATTATTTACTTGATTTTAAATCAGGAAGTAAATTGACTTTGTCAATGGCTCTGCCATCGTCATAGTAAACCATAATCATTTCTGCGAATTCTTGATCTGATATTACTCCATCATTGAGACCTGATGATATCAGTGATGATAATTTGGCGTGTGCGTGTGTTGCCGCCGATAGCAACATTTGATATTCATGTAATTTGTCAGCCGCACACGTAGATATCTTTTTTGCAATTATATTAAGAATACCAGCAATACCGGTTATAACTGCGACGGAAATTCCTATTATTGGTGTTATTATATATGTGGCTGACAATGATCCGATTATAGTTGCTGTTCCAGCGACGATCGCAGATGCAGAATAAACAATTATATCAGTAACAACGATGCGTCTACGGTATTTTTTTATTTTTATTGTGTACTCGTCAATGATGTTTTTAGTTGGGTCTGTAACAAACACGCTTACTCGTATCTGAATTTGTTTACGATGTTCAGATCTGACGTTGGTGACAATGGCAAAGCCATCGATGTTGGTGATGACGAAGTCATTGGTGAAGTCATTATACTTAATGACGTTGTTGAATTAAGCAATCAATTGAGGTGTTTCAGCGACAAATTCCAGACACCACCAGTAAGATGCTGCGGTTATTTTTTTATCAGATGGTTTCAATATAAATATTTCTTCGACATCTTTATTTAATACAATAGACACGGTTCCAGAAAAATTATCAGTCGAATGACGCCATGGATACGTAGTAAATATCCTGAATTTTGCAGCGCTGAACACAGACAGTCTGTACACACCAGTAACCGTCGCGGTATGTTTGATAGTGTTATTTTGCTGTGACCATGTTGATGATCCTGATGATACTGTGTATACGATATTGATGACGGCGACATTGGTCGCTGCGTGAGGAATTTTAATCAGATTAGTGTTTTGAACGATATTAGGAATTCCACTGACAATCTCTTCTAGTTTTATGTTAATTTCAGAGAGTTTTGCATCGACAACCATTGGACTTCCAAAGAAATTATCT